>CAUYQG010068703.1:0-28059 GCA_963574415.1 Tarsius wallacei
GCAGATAAGCAAATATATGTGCAAAGGGGAAAAGGTGTCGGGCTGACTCCAGGAGTGTTGTGGAACCCCCCCCCCCCCCCCGAGTCCTGGTGCCAATGTCCTACAGCCACCTGTGCCTCCTACACCACCCCAAAGGACAGAATGGGACTTTAGAAATCATAGGGCTCTCATTTAGCTGAGGAAAAATGGAGGCAGGGTGGAAAAGGCCAGGAGGTATTTAAGTATAATGGCTGCCAGTGGCACAACTGAGTCTCTTCCTCTCCCACCAGCACCATTCTAAGTGCTGCCACCAAGGGAAACTTCTGGCCCTAGAAGCAACTTTGGCTTCTTTCTGGGAGGGGAGCTCTCATTTCCCCCACCAACATCTAGGGCACATACTTGCGCTTGACATCAAAGTCGAGGACACGGATGTAGTCTACCAGGACGGCAAAAGGCCCATCAGCAAGGTGGGTGGTGGACTGCCGTAAGATCTGGTTTAACACAGTGCGGTGAGTCTCTGAGGGGGAGAAATAACAGCAGGAATCAGCACATCATAGGTCCCAGGGGTCAACCCCGAGGTGTGAATAAATCTGAGCATTTCTACCCCTACCTAGTTTCCCATGGCCTCAGGATAATCCCAGAGCAGGACCCTACTAACCTCACTAGGGTCAAACATACACCTCACTTTTCATCACACACACATGTTCTCTCCTTCTCTCTACAGGATCAGCTAAGGACAAATTGTATGAAAATACCCTGTATAAAATAAAGTCTTTTACACCTGATGGCCTAAGAGTTCCCTGTACCTGCAAAGCGAAGGAACTTCTGTGTGTCAGGGGGCAGGCTTGAGGAGATGTGCATAGACGAGGGCTCCCGGGAGAAGAATGGGTCAAGAGAGGAAGGCGTGGCTGGGGTTAAGGGGGCAGGGGAGAGTGGAGGAGGCTCGTCCTTAATGTGTGCCAGCTGGCTCTCGCGGGTGTCTCGGATAGGAGGCTTGCTCTCCCGTTCTGTGGCATGGACCAAAAAGAAGGCCTCGACGGCAGGCTGTAGCACTGGGGGTAGGAATGACAAGAAAATGACATTTTACTTTCCACACCTTAACATATAAACCTCTTTGCCTTCATAAACAAATAGCAACAATAAATATGAAAGAAGAAATTACGACGATTCCAGGGTGATAAAAGACACCAGCTATTACAAGTAAAAGCAAATCTTTTTTATAATACTGAGGTCAGAGAAAAAAAATAATCCTTTGAATTTTTATTACAGACTAACCTGAAAGGAAGAAAATTAAGCTGGCAGAAAAAGTACCAGAGAAGACAAGACCAGTGGGTTGGGACCTGGGCCCTCAGATCACAACTCACCTAGCACCGCATGCTGGTCATGGGATTCCTCCAGTTCCTTTAAACACTCCCCCAGCATGTCCCACAGCTCGTCCAGGCTCAGCTGCTCACTGAGCAGGGGTAATTCAGGTGGCCTCTCCTCCTTTTCCTTTTCCCCCTGTGGGGTCCCATCTGAGGCTACAGGTACACAAAAAGGAGAGTCAGGAAGCCTCAAGGTTTTCCCTTTACTTAGATTTTTTTCCCAGACCAAATGCACAGGCTACTAGACAGATCAAATAGGCTGACCCATTGGCCACTGAGTATTACTCACTGAGCAACACCTGAAAACAAGGTCTAGGTTGGCATTGAATGGCATTTAAATTTAAATTAATAAAACAATGAATTCAGTCCCTCAGTTTCACTAATCACATTTCAAGTGCTCAAAAGCCACATGTGGCTAGTGGCTACTGCAGAAAGTTCTACTGAATGGTGCTAGTCTAGTCATTGCCGCCTCTCTAGCTCCCAGAAAGCCTATAGATTATCTAAGGGTAATGCAATAATGAAGGAACTTTGGATGGTTCCCTTCCAGTTCACACAGTATGTTTTAGGGCACTATCCTCACTGAATTCTGACAGCTGCCCTTGGCTGCCTTTTCCTTATTTTATTTTCCAATGGACAGGGTCAAACTAGATCTGACTTAAATCTGATGCCTTTTGAATTAGTCACTTTGTCCTGGGAAAGTTTAAAACTTTGAGAAGCCATAGTGTGACAGACGGCTCTCCATGGCTGCTACTTTTCCTAGTACCCACTGGAGGCTTATTCTAAACTCTGCTTAGTAGCCAAGCAGCAAGACCCAGCCTAACCAGCTGGGTGGGGGAAAAAAACAACTGCTTCCTTGCCAACCCTCCCCACTCCATATGCCTTTCCCCACCACACACCTGCCTAGTTTGGGTTTCTTCCTAACCTCTGCTTTCATCCTCTGCCCAAATCCTGACTATTCTTCAAGGCTCTGACAGCCCTAGGTTTGAATCTTGGCTCTGGCACTTGCAGATCACGTCCTGATGAATAGTAAATGACTTAACACAGCAGTGCAACAATGGCTGTCCTATGAGAACACTAGTTAGTCCACAAGAATGTGTTAAAAGGGTACCAAAAAGTATTGTATGCATAGAGGGAATCCCTCCCCCCCAAACCCAGGAACTATCTTTTTAGAGGGCGGGCCCCTTGTAGTACGGGCTTTCCCTACTAGGTTAAGTGTTCTAGGAACCCATCAGCATCAGTGTACCTGCTAGCGTTATGAGAGGCTGCATTTCAGCCTCAGCGAATTTTTCTGTGGCAAACAGGTGACTGGTTCTTCCACCATAACAAAGCACCTGCCCACACCACGCTAAGTGTTCAGCAGTTTTTAACCAAAAACTGCATGACTCCCATGCCCCACCCTCCCTATTCATCCAAGGCCCCGAGTGACTTTTTTTTTGTTTCCCTAGATGAAAAAAGCCCTCAAAGGGAAATGTTTTGCCAATGTGGAAGAGGCAAAACAAAAAACGGCAGAAGCACCAAAAGGCATCAAAATGTTTTGAGCAGCAGAAAAAGCATCTCAACAGGTATAGTGCATCAAACAGTCAAATGGAGAGTACATTGAAGGTGACTGGTTTAAACATGTAAGAATAAATACACAATTAAAAAAACAGATTATACATTTTCTGGGTCCCTCCCTTGTATGAGTGACTTATGAGGGAGCCAAGATTTAAAACACATGCCATCTCTACATGGAATATCCTACCATAGTTTCTTTACTACAGGAATTGCTATGTGCCTTTGGTCATCAAACACTGGCTAACGTTTACAGAAACTAGTGTTCACTTCAACAAATGGGAAAACACTGAGCAGGAGATCCAGTAGACATTCCATAATATTGGCTCTCCTTTTTGCTTGGCTGGAAACAGAAAACAGTACTGACCGATGGACTGAATATCTTGAGCACTGGGAGATGGCTGATCCACATCCATGGGTGACTCTTCCCTCCGCACTGATGCCTCTGATTGGCTAGACTCCGACTGAATAAAAGGGAGATAAAGTCACATAAAGGGTATAACTCTGCTTTCCTCAGGGATAGGCTAGATGTTGGCTCTTCCATTTCTTACACACTGAGCTTAGAAAGAAGCATTCCATATTTGATCAGGGAACTGTAGCTATCCAGGACAAAAGGATGGTTTTCCCACCTCCTTTGCTGTCCGTCACCCTGAATTTTGCAAGCTTTTCCAAAGAGCTCCATGGATGCCTACATTTTTTTGCACTCTACTCCAGACCTGTGCTTAAGTCAGAACCAGCCTCCTAGATACAGACTTCAAGTCTTCTTCTAGGACAGGTGTTCTCTATGTATACACATGTGTATATGTATATATTATGTGTGTGTATGTAACTCAGACGGACAGAAGGTAGGTTTGCTCTTTCTGTCTGATAACAGAAAGGGAAATAATAGGGGAATTAGAGCAACTTCTCATGGGTGGGATTATTTAAAAAGTCAATGTCTTATCGGGTGATGGAAAATAAACTGGGCAGAAAAAATTACTACAGAATAACACCTCTATTTTCCCTTTCTAGAGTCACTGCTCCCAATTTCTAGGATTTTCACAGCCTCCCCTATGAAAAACCAATAGTAATTATACACAAAGAAAAGCCAGGTCTCAGGATACCTTATTTCCTGAAATCTTGGGAAGGTGACTAGCATGTTACAAGGACAGGAAAACTATGAGAGAGTGCCATAGCATACTTATGTGATGCCCAGCTTTTTTTGCAGCCACGATGTGCTGGGATCCCAACAACTGAACTGACTAGTTAAGTACCTTGAAAGTTTTCTCCAAAATGTGCCTGAGTACTTAGGGATTATGGAGAACAAAGGCAAAGGCCAAGGCCAAGGTGAAGGGAGAACGCCAATGAAAGTGGCTACATGGGAGGTGTATCAAGCTTGGGGGAGCTTCAAGGGTAGAATTTCTGAGATGTCTCTGATGTACCTGCATTGTTCCATGAGACTGAAAAAAATCTTCATCCCATATCCCCTCAGAACCCATACACTTAGCATTAGCCAGTTTGCAAAAGCGCCACAATTGACTGAATAGCTGGGAGTGGGATTATGATAGCCAAGCTTTAAATTAAATCAAACTTCAAACCAAACCAATAAACCAATCCACAAATAGGAAAACACCAAAAGTAACTCCTTTGTCCAGAAGCATTCATATAGCAAACTTAATGCAAAAGCATACAAGGTAAAAGGCAGTGAAACCCCACTGATGACATGGTGGGGGGATGAGGGGAGAGACAAATGAATGAGGGGCCACAGGCATCATGCTAACCGTTGCTGCTTGTTGCTGTCTCCGCGCCCTTTGACCCTCACGTACCATTTGTATAATGGCATCAGCCTCAGCCTCCAGCTGCCGAACAGCTGCCTGGATGCTGCTAGCTGAGCCTAAACCGGAGGAACCTGAGAGGAAGAAAAAAAGGAAGACAAGATATAAAATGTAGGAAGAGGGACTGCCCAATATTCTCTTCTATTTCCTCGGCTGCCACAGGGCGTCTCGCTGAAGTCTTTGAGTTCAGACAGCTTCAGAATACTCATCATCAGGCACTAAGATTTACCGTTACAGATAAGGCCAGGGGGCATGGGCATGGTGCCAGACAGACGGATGGTTTTATGTAAGAGTGCTCTGTGGGACAGGAGGAAAAAGGGCAAATGATTTGGCAGGCCATGGCTGAGACAGGATGGCTGCAGTGTTTTAGTTAGAAGTGATCCAGGAAGCAGAAAGGAGGTGCACCCAGTGAGTTAAGTCTTGTTCAGTAAAAGGTTGATCCCCAAATTTCCTGCCAGATGTCCATTACCCCTTAATTCCCACTTCCCCTAATGAATTTCCTATGCAGACAGCTTGAATAAGATACAGAATATAGCCATCGACATTTTTTTTAAAGGTTAATTTTCCTTTTGGAAAGATCAAACAGGAGGGAGACAGAATGTTAAGTCCTGCCCCTCCAGGGACTCTGGCTTCTCCACCACCAACCCTGCCCCTCAACTGGACACTCTAGTTCCATACCTAGCCTGCCTGTCTGCTTGGCTTTCTTGTTAGCTCGCCGTGTGTCGTCCCGGAGCTGGATGATGACCTGCAGTACCCTCAAGAAGAACTTCTGGGTAGATGTCTTGGATGTCAACATGGACATAGAAGGCAGCTGGAGCTCCCGGCCACCCAAAGGTCGCTTCTGAGATGCCACAATTACCACATTCTCAGCCATGTCAAACCTAGATAGTGTAGAGGTGGCTTTCGTATATTGACAGCATCAAAGCATAAACACCCAGAGCAAGCAGGGCTTCCTGGTGTCAACCAGAGGGGTAAATAACCTCAGAAGGAAATCTTACAAGTAGAAAAAAGTGGGTCAAGTGTGTACAGGACAGGAAAAATGCCCAGAGAAACAAAAGACCAGGAAATCAGCAAGAGCCACCTTTCAGAATGTCCCAGATTTGAGAACCTCGCCAAAGGGTGGCTACCACCCACCTGCTCTGCATTTTGCCTTTCAGCTTGGTAGTCTGTGGCTGCTCCTCAGGTAAGCCATCAGGAGAGAGGGTTTCACACTGGGCTCGCCGCTGCTGTTCCAGGTTGTATTCCCGCAGCTCGGCCAGCAAGGTACCTGGGCAGGCATAGGAGCCAGCAAGTGTTCAAAGACTTCCCCTAGTAAAATAGCCCAAAGCCAAACCTTTCTAAGAAACCCACCTAGGCCACTTTCTTCGCTCAGCTGCAGAGAACCCAGAGCAAGCAGGAGTTTTGCTCTGTCAGCTTATTATGTATGGTCATGAATCAGTCACCCGGGACATTTACCTGGCTACAGGCATGTGTCGAATCTACATGAAATACAGTTTGGTGTAGAAGAGAAAACGTATCTCTTTCGGAGCCAGACAGACCACGATCTAAATCTGTTGAACTTATTAAGGTTTTGTAGTAATCTCAGGCAAATTTATTGACTCTGTTCAGTTAGCTTACCCATCTCAACACATTTGCGACTGGCAAATTTTTTACTTTCCTAATACTGACAGCGGGTAAAAACAAACAAACAAAAACCTTAAGGTTGTTGCTACAAACATCTGTTGTTAAGCACAAGTGAAATGGTCTTTTCTAAATCGTCACCTTTTTCACAATACAGCTGAAAGTTGCAGACATATCCAGTATTTGCTTCAGACACCATTCTGACTAGCATTCCATACTTTGTAATTTTATTCAGATTATAAACCTGAAAAGGCAGTCTTCCACGATGAGGCAAATTCATGTCAGTGGTAACCAGGAACAGAATTTGGAATGAAGCCGGGTTCGGTGGCTCAGCCTGTAATCCCAGCGTTTTGGGAGGCTGAGGTGAGTGGATTGCCTGAGCCCACGGGTTCGAGATCCGCCTGGGCAACTTGGCGAGACCTCATCTCTACAATAAATAAAAAATTAGCTGGGCGTGGTAGCGTGCGCCTGTAGTTCCAGCTACTTGGAAGGCTGAGGTGGAAGGATCGCCGGAGACCAGCAGATCGAGGCTGCAGTGGCCGGAAGCGGCCACTGCACTCCAGTCTGGGCGACAGAGTGAGACTCCAACTCAAAAAAAAAAAAAAAAGAATTTGGAATGACGTTAAATTCATGTCACTGGTCGCGAATGACTTAATGGTAATAATACTACCTAACCTCATAAGGTTGCTGTGAGAATTAAGAGAAAATTACATAGTAGAGTGCCTAGACAATGCCTGGCTCATATGTGTGAAATAAATGGTAGCAGCCAAGAAAGGTCAGAGGCCAGAGGCCTGATTGTTTCTCATGCAGCAAAGAATACCCTGAGTTATATAGTATATAGGCCAATCAACTCTCTTAACACCTCAGCTTCAGGGACACTGCAGGAAGGAGAATTAGTAGATAGCCAAGATCTAGGGAGACCCATGACTGGAATAGGGGTGGGACAGAGCAGAGAAACTATATTGAAAGAAAACTCTACTCCTTTAACCAATCACTTCATCACCCCAGGCTGTAGCTTTCTTCTCAATAAAATAGGGAGAAAGATGACAGAATCTAGGCAATTTGCAAGTGTTCAGAATTTTTGTACCTTTAAAACTACACAAAAGCAGAGGGTATTATTCTGACTCTATAATTCCTGAGGTCTAACATAGTGTAGGCACATATTTGAGGTGATGAAGCTGCTTCAGCAGCCTTATCACGAAGCTCTTATGGGTGTCCAGAATGGAGAAGGGGGCACAGCAGTTCCCATGCATTCTCTTTTCCCTTCACTAAGCACTGATTACTTGCCGTATGTCAGGTAGTGGGGACAAGAAAAGCCCAGCCTTGCTCTCAAATAACTGAACACAGGAAAACAAATGGCAACTCAAGTCCTATGACAGAGGGAGCGTACTCCTGTTATTACCTATCTGTTTACAGAGCGTATAACCCAGGTGGCGAGCTCCATTCAGTAGCAGCTTGAGAACAGTGTCCCGTGTCCCAGAGTCTCCCCGAGAGAGCTGCAATAACACATTAGCTGCATCCTCTAGGCCTTCTTCAGAACAAGAGTGGGATGTCAAGACCTGGGAAAAAGGGAGGAAGAGTAAGCCCCAGCCGGAGAGCTAAATCATTATCCACCCTGTCTACCCTTTTCTCTTCAACCTTACGTCAGAAGAGCTTGGACTCACCTCCACAGAGAGCTGTAACTGGTTTTCAGTGAGGCCAGAGGATACCATCTTAAAGTCTGTACTGCTGCTGCCCACGTCACCCACCTTCGCAGGAGATTTGCTGCCCTTAGTAGTTGTAGAAGCTTTGAGGAAACAGACAGAACACTGTAAGCCTTTGTGAGATTCACAAGCCAGGGACTTAAGTGTGAGAACCAAGGAACCACTGAACTGTTGGGGCTTCAAAATAGGAAAGCAGTGAAAATGAAAATCCATTCACCAAAGCCAAATCTAAATGGCTTGGGATGCTAAGGACACTTAAGACTATACCTTCTAAGGTGACAAAGAACGTCAGGCATTTCTTCCAACTATTCCCCTACCACCATAAAACCTACTTCTTTCTTTAGATAAATTCTTACTAACCTGCTGTACGGCTCATTCCCTTCACTTTCTGGGATGATCTGGCTACTAATTATTTCCTATGAGAACTGGCTCCCTCAACCAGGCTGGGAGTTCCTTCAAGACAGGACTCTCTCTTCTCCTTTTGGTGCCTAGCCTAGGGAAGCCACATTCAATGAATGCCTGCTGGACTTCACAGGAGTGTCTCTGGGTGTGTGTGTGCGTGTGCATGTGTGCGTGTGCGTGTGTGTACGTGTGTGTGTGTGTGTGCGTGTGTGTGGGGAGCGGGAGAAGGGGGGATAGGAGGAGGGAGATGTGAGTGTGTGAGAGCAAGAGAGAAAAGGAGGAGAAGGGGAAGAACTGAGACTGATGAGGACACAAAATGAACACATTTTGCTTTCATAGACACAAATCAAGCTGCTCGCTATCATTTAGGGAGGACTCCTTGGATGACGGAGGAGGTGAAGTGGGTGACACAGTACATACCCCACAGCTCCCACCCTATATCACACTTACTTGAAACAGTAGTGGTAGCAGTCGTGGGGGTAGTCACTGTGGTCGAAGCAGCTACGGCAATGGTGGAAATAGCCGTGGCAGCAACCAGGGCTGGAGCAGAAGTGACAGGGGTGGTTGCAGCAGGGGGAGTGGGTGTAGTGGAGGTGGCAGTGGTGGTGGTGGTAGATGTGGTTGAGGTGGCAGTAGTGGTGGAGGAAGCACTGCTGCCAGAATTAGCTTGTGCTTCCGACACTTTGTTTTCTGGGAGAGCAATTGAGATGAGAGAAAGGAGTCTGAGGAGTTTCTCAGTTAAGAGAGAGCTCCGGCGGATGACTGGGTGTGACAACATGTTCATAAGCTGCCCCAGTGGAGAGGCCTCGAGGCTGTATGGAGAGGTTTCTCCCTCACCACCAGCGCTCACTGGCACTGACTTCACGGAGTTCTTGCCTTTCCGGCTGACATTCATGTTGTCCAGTTTTACCAGTAAGTCCCAGAAGTCTGTGCAAATGCCACTGCTGGTAGACTGTGAAGAGCACGGGCTGCAGGCCTTACTGCCCCTCTCCCGATCACTCTCACAGTTTGTTTCTTTGGTCCTCTGCTGTGTGAAGTGGCTGGGAAATACCTGCCGGGAAAAGGAGGATAGGTTTGGTCTAGGGACGTCTCCATTGAGGTTAAGTCTTCCTGATAGAGAAAGTCAACTGGTTTCCAAACTCTCTTCTCCTTTGGATAGCTTTAGTAACATGGGGGGAGATGTCATATAGGGGTTTTATCAAAGAGATGCCAAAGCAGCCCAGAGAAATGAACAAGGACTTTGTAGCAAAACAGAACGATTAGCAAACTTTTCTGAGCCTCAATCTCTGCACTTATATAGAGAGGACAAGTATACTGCCTTGCAAAGTTGTTGAGATTAAATGACATAATATATTTTGCACAGTGCCTGGCACAAGGCAGGCCCTCAATACATGGCAGCAATGCCTTTATTGAAAGAACACTGACTGAATCAGAACTAAATATTCTAGGTCCAGCTCCATCACTTCCTAGTCCACAAAAATGGTCTGAATTCCAGCTTCTTCATCTGTAAAACAGGAATCTTACAGACCACAGGCAGTTGTTTTGATGACTGAATAAGACAATGCATAATATTGTAAACAGTGAAGATAAAAATCCCACAAATTTATTTATTGGACAGTTTTCACAGAAATAATACAGGGCTTAGCACTCAAAATAACAGCAAAGAGAAAGACCTGTTAGCCCCCTTCATGTTCAGATTTCACCCAGGCTGTTGCTGCCACCCATCTTCTATCCCCAGGAGTTGGGAGTTGGGTTCTTTCAAGCCCCTCACCTTGGCCAATTGAATGAGTGTGTCCAAAACGTGTCTGCAGACAACAGGAGCAGCCTGGGGGTGGATGTGGACAGTGGAGCCACTGCTTGCATGCTTCTCAGTATGTTTGCGTCCCCCTGAACGCTGGATCTGAAATATATTAGTCCTGCAGCCTAGGGCTGCATCCATGGACACTGAGAGCCAGGAAAGCTGGTTGGAGCTCTTAGACTCCATCTTGTGTAGCAGGTCCAGGGGACGGTTCTCATGGCTGCTTGACCCACAGCTCTTGCTTGACTTTTTGCCCTTTTCCTCACCAGCAGTGAGCTTGGGTGTTTCAATGCATAGCTCACTCTCACTGCTGCGCTGCAAGATGGAGAGCAGGCTGCGGATGACCCAGTGGCGGGTCTGGGCATGGTAGCAGAGATTTCTCAGTACTCGGTGTAGACGGCTAGTATTGAGCTTTGGCTCATCCACAAAAAGTAGGACCAGGAGACAAGACAGAGCTTCATGGTCTAGAAGGAGCCGTCCTCGGAGGCGGAGGAGAGTATCTACGTTACTGCCAGAAGGTCTGGAAACAGAGCATGGTTTTTGGGTAATATTTAAGCAGCTAGAATTCTGGGGTTAGGCATAAGCTTAGGGAAGGGGGATGAGCTGCATACCTCCAAAGAGGCTCAAGAAGGGAGGGTATCCAGTTCAAGGACTCTTCAAAGTAACAGCTACCTTCTTGAGTGTCTACTATGTACCAGGCACTTTACAATGATTTAATATCTGCCTAACAGGGCTGCTGAACAACCGAGATAATTACTAATTTTTGAGATGATGAACAAGAGGCTCAAACAGGTTAAGTGACTGACCCTATATCACATGATGATAGAGAAGACAGCAGAGAATCCAGCCCAGGTCTGTATGATCCATTAATTGGTGAAATCTGATTGCACCTAAGGTCTAGGAAACAATGCTGATTTTTGCTTTTTCTAGACTACCAGGGGTTTGCCTGCCTTATATGAACAAATCCCCCCCTTCACATCTTGGCATGTTGGGTTCACTCTGCTTTAGCCTTGTTAATAACTAACTCCTAGCTGGGCATGGTGGCTCATGCCTATAAACCCCAGCACTTTGGGAGGCCAAGGCAGGAGGACTGCTTGAGCTCAGGAGTTTGAGACCAGGCTAGGCAACATAGTGAGACCTCCCCTCTACAAAATAAAAAAATTAGCTGGATGTAGTGGTATGTGTACTGTAGTCCCCAACTACTCAGGAGGCTGAGGTTACAGTGAGCCAATGACTGTGCCACTGCGTGCCAGCCTGGGTGACAGAGTAAGATCCAAACTCAAACAAAGACAAACAAAAATTCTAACCCTTCTCTATTCTCCCAGTCTAGATGCTACAATCTCAAGGCAAGTGGTCTGTTGTTTTTCTACCTACATGGAAGACACGTGGCTTTCCTTTTTGTTAAAACCATAGCTAGTGCCTGTTGCAGCCTGCCTTTATGATTATGGTCTTCAACAGCTTGACTAACCAAAACGTGTGGTTTTCTGAAGGGGGAGTCCAAAGATCTAGCTCTCCCACTCATTCAAGGAAATGGCCTAGAGAGGTCATCCATCCTGCCTCTCAGGATTTCAGCTTCTTCACCTATAAAATTAAGGGAGTTGGAATAACAGACTTGAATGGTGGTATGGCAAAAAAAAAAGACAGACAAAGGTACCTATTATGGCTGCTGCTACCCCCCATCTGGAAGGTGCCACCTCTCTGCACAGCAAGGCGAGTGTATTGTACCCCACGGTTGCCACTCAGGCGACTGGTGAAAGCTGGGGGAAAAAAAAGAAAATTGAGATTGGGGAGGGATCCAAGTAATACAACGGGGAACAAAAAGACTCAACTAGCTGAAGGTAGACATTCCAGAGCCCTCCCATTTGCCTCCCTCTGTACCCGGGCTTCGGAGAATAGCAGAGAGTGCGGAGGTGCTGCTGTGCCCAAACAGACGCTCATGCATAAGCTGCCGCTGCCGGGCTTCCTGCTCTCGTCTCAGAGCTTGAGCCTCAGCTGCGATGTCAGGTGGCATCACAGCCAACACACTGTCCTCCATGTCCTCTAGGACACTACGGCGCAGGTCTGAGGGCAGAGTCTGGATGAAGGTCACAGGGTCCATGGGGGTATCTGAGCTGGCATTCTGTGCAAGTTCTCGTCGTTGCTGCTCAGCTCTCTGCTGCGCTAGCACCTATGGAGCAGAAAAAGTCAATAGGGGCATATCTCCTGCCAGGCAGCCTGGCCCACCAATCTTTCTGCTCACATACTTCCTCCTGAATGGCTGGAGGCAGGGCGGCCAGGAATTCAGGGCTCACTTCAGTCACACCAGGATTTCCCACTACTGCAGGAGCTGAGCTATTAGTGGAGGGGGCAGTCCGGGTTGGTGGACGAATGCCCAGCTGGTTCTGCAGGACTTCCCGACGGATGTCATCAGGCAGGGCAGCCAGAAAAGAGGGGTCCACACCTTCGGGGAGACTGATACCTGAAGGAAGACGCAAGATGTGAAGGGACTCACACCTTTACTGATGCCCAAGATGTATTTGGAGAAAAGGAACTTATGTCACTGCTTAAGGGCACACAAACCAGCTCTGTATGCCTTCATTGCAATGCAAAGGAAATGGGACACACAGAGGAAGCCTATCCACCTTCCATGGGCTCAGAATAGCTCTTGGCATGTGTCAGACTGCATACACTGCCACTTAACCTTTATAAAGAACCCACCATATAGGTATCATCCCCTCACAGTATCAATGAGGATCAGAGAACTTAACCCTTTGCACTCGGAGACATCTTGTGGATCCCCTACCAGCAACTCAACCGCACTTTTTTTTTAAATGAAACAGTGAAAAACGAATCACTTCATATTAAATAGCATAATGTTGGAACCAATTATTTTATTGGAGTAATATTTGGCTTATAAAGGAATTTTGGACATTGAGGAACTAATTTATGACAACAAAAAAAAAAAATCAAAATTTTTTATCTTTTTTTTTTTTTTATAACATGTAGTAACATATACTGACAGGCATTGCAGGTTGAGACATGTTGTGCAACAGTAACTTGTCTGACATCTTCTACTTGGTGTTTTTCTATTTGAGCAGACAATGCAGTCTTGTTTTTTTCCTCCCACGTTAGTAATATGTAATTTATCATCCAGTTTGCGCACCACTGTGAAAGCATTCACGCATTCTCTTTCTACGTAACACAAGTTGATTTTTAAAAAATGTGTATCTCTATATATTTCTCTTTATTTGCTTTTTTGTGCAATTTGAATGAAAAACTTCAAGGAAACATACATGCTGGCATAAATCTGTACTGTATTGTCACTAGCAATCTCTTTATGTCCCCTAAGAGGGGCATTCAAGTGATTTGCTAGATTTATGATGTCCCCTCAGAGGGGACATTCGAGTGCAAAGGATTAAGTAATGGTCCTAATGTTGTAAAGGTAGGAAGTGGCAGAGTGGGGGAATTTAAATGAGCTAGGATCAGCTTCACTCCCATGGCTGGGCTCATTCCAGTAGCACTCCCTTATTGCCAGTCCTCCCACATACATGACCTCCATCTGGATGGAACTGTTGGGCATTTCCATACCAAGGGCTGCTAGAAACAAAACCACCCCAGGATGACCTGAACACACATGGAGCTCACCTGCAAGGGGATCTTCTTCTTCACTGCTTGTTGAAGGCAGTGGCTCTTCTAGGATTCCTCGGGAATCTGCTCCCGAAATAGCCACGGCAGAATCTCTGGTGGAAGAACTCTCAGAGGATGCAGGGGGAGAGCTGAGGGAAATCATGTTCAGGTTGTTCTCTGTATCACGCCTTCCCATTTATAAAACTTAATACTCCCTTCTCATAGAAACCAAGTTTATCTCCCCAGCATAACAAGCATGTCCATTAGTTAATAAGCATGAATGTGGCTTGAAATACCCTCCAACACATCCTACCCTTCTCTTGCCCACACACTGCTTACCTGTCTTCAGGAGGCTGGGCAGACTCCCCTGATCCATCAATCCTGCCTTGCACTTCTGCCACAGCTGGTGGAGCATCCCCAGGAGTGGAATTGCCTGCTGTGGGCTGCTCAGAACTGCCAGCTGCTGCGGTGTCACCCACAGCCTCTTCTAAGGTACAGGAAGCCAGGCTGCTGGTGTCCATAGGAGAGCCTTCCAGCTGACTGCTGACAGCTGTCAGAGCATCAGAATCCTCAGCTCTCTCTGGGGAAAGAGAGGCTAGAAAGAAGTCATAGAGAGAGGTTAGATCTCTGCCTGGAATCAGGGCAACTTGATAGACAAGGTCTTTTATTGGGTTGCTTCGTTAGGAACAGTCAGCTTAGACATCTCACTCCTCTTCTGCTGGTCTGCTGTTGTGCCCCCTCCACCTCACCAGCTTTTTATGTCTCAGCTTAAGCCTTTTTTATCAATTGTTGAACACTGACTGTGTCCTAGGCATCACCGTGAAGCATCTTCCCTAGCCACCCCTGGCAAAGAATCTTCACTTTCAGATTCTCCACGGGCACCATTTACATGTGTACACTATCTGGTTATCTAAAAAAACAAGATTCCTTTAAGGAAAGACCCCAGACACCTTAAGGTCTCTTCAGACAACTTCATAAGCAGCATGGTAGCAAGGATGGCAAGCAAGTTTCAATTTATTTTGTTGGAAAACTGTGTTAAGAATTCTAAGGCCTCATTTCAAACCAGTAGGGAATAGTGTCATGAGATGAATAGTATCTGCCAGGAGAACGAGAGAGCCGTAAGTGTGGGGTGACATGCTTGCCATCCCAGGAACTGTGGAAGGAGAATAAGCTTTAAGTCAAACAGATGTGGATTTTAGTCTCAGCTCAACCACTTATTGGGTGACCTTGGGCTAATTGTTTCACTTCCGAGTTTTAGTTTATTCATGGAAATAATACCATCTACCTTGGAGAGTAGTTTTTAAAGAAGTTAAGTAACATGATAGCCCAGGATTGCCTCAATATCATCAACAGTACCATTAGACACTTAACAGTAGGACCTCAACTTCACCTAGGAAAGCTAATGTTCAAGTTGAGATTCTACTATTTGAGGCCTTGAACTCGTATTTCTTTCAAGCAAGAGAGCAAAGAGAAAGTACAAAGACATCCATTCTTTCCTCTTGTTCTATTTCCCCAAAATGCTGAAATTCTACTCACTTATGGTGGGAGCTGGGGATAATTCCATCTGAGTTGTTTCTGCTTCTCCACTTGGTCTTGTGGGACCCAATTCCTCTGGCTCTACAGGCATCAATAATTGTGTAGAGCTCCCCCCTTCTCCAGCTGGGGACTGCACCTCCTGAGGAATCTCTCCCAAGGCTGGTGGGGGTGGGAGTGTTGGTTGCTGTTGTGAGGGTTGCAGCGTGCCAAGGGTCTCCTTGGACTCAGATGTAGCTGCATCAGTTGAAGATGGGGTTGTTGGATAGCTGTCAGGCATAGGCGTCCCATCTTTCTCGAAAAGAACAATAATGAGGGTTAAGGGATTATCAGTCAATGAGCAGGGGAGTCACTCCAATTAGCATATTTGGCTTGACAAGTATACCACTCGGACAGTGATGCAGGTCTCCCTACCCTCAACCAATTGTTCGAAGGAACAGTTCTGATCTGGTATACCCAGGATGAGGGCTAAGGCACAGTGCTATCTCTGTCCCAAGAACTAGAGATCTGACTCTGTGAATAAATTCTCTAAGAATAAAATCCTTTCTGTGCAGCAGGTGGAAGGGGAAGATTTCAGGCTACATAGATAGGGTGAGGCTAAATGTCTCTGGAGATATGCAGAAAGTCTACCTATCAAAAGTCTATTGATATTCCTACTTCCTCATCTATTTGGAGTAAGAAATGGTCAGAATTTCATTCAAAATTCTAAAGTATATACTCCATTTCTTTCTGCACATTCTTGTTCTATTACCAAATAAATACAGTCATCATATGGTTGAAGAAAATGTTTCAGCTTATACCCAAAGGTAAGGTAAAATAATCAATTACATGCTCCAGTCAATGAAGGACAAGTCAGTTTACAGTAATATCTGCCTCACCCTAAATATCATCTGTCCCCTTCCACCTCCCTTTTCTTTCAGTCAGTCCTGATTATCCAAGGAACATCAACAACTTTGACAAAGGCAACACTGCGAAAACAAAGTGTGAATATGCCACATACCAGGGAAAGTAGTAAGTTGTATAGTTATCTTCGAATTGGGGCCTAATATCCCTACCCCACAACAATACAACTTACTACCTCACCCCGGCATGAGCAGAATCCTCTAGTAAGGACAGCAGGCAAAAAGCCATTTTACCTGATACCAGGCCCTTTCAAAGATCTTTTGCTAGATACTAGGGCACCAGGACATCTACCCTCTTTCACGGCTTTAAAAAATATATTGTGTAGGCTTTGACACAACCATTTTCCAGCTCAAGTGCCAAAGAGGACAGAAGGTATAGGGAAGCAGAAGAAAGTTCTGAGGAAACAGGGATGGGGGAGACATATGATATCACATGGACCAGTTTGCTAGAATCAAAAAATGGCTACTGACTATTGTTAAGAAGATTATAAGGGATACAAAGTGTATGGTAGTCAGACAGAGCTACCTTCCACAAAAGCAGACTGCTCAAGACAATGTTTCCAGACTTTTAGATTCCATTGACGAATGAAATTTAGATTAAAAAGAGTATAAAATAGACTAATGTAGGGGTTACCAACCAACTTTTAGTTTAGCCATGTAAGAAAAAAAATCCAGTCAACATCATTAAATAAGAATATTTTGATACTAAAGAATTAGGAAGAACATAATTTCTAAATAAAAAAGACAGTCCTTTAAGTGGAATAAATTTGGCTTTATGAAAAACACATTAAAGCTCCCTAATTTTGTTCATTTTCACAGAGAACTGTCATTTAAGAACCACTGTTACCAGTTGTTCTCATGAAGCACCACACTGTGGTCGCCAAAGAATCAACTATTACAAAGACATACACGCTCAGCTTCAGAGGACAGAGCTGCAGTCAAGAAAGGAACAGGACACACGACCTCATTACCCATGCCAGAACCAAGTGCAGAATAACCAGGACAAGAACCTGAACAGAGCCAGTCGAAGTGAAAGTGTACCACCGTGGGAAAGACAGTAGACTGTATAGTTATCTCCAAGATGGGGTATGACCCTAAAACTATACAATCTACTACCTCATCCCACAGAGCACCAGCGTCCATCTTCTGCCCATGTGGGCCACCTAATTGGAGGGGTCAGGGGAAAGAAGCAATTGATCAATTAGGAAGAGGGAAAGGGAAGGAGAGTTACCTGAGAGGTTCTGTTCAGTGGAGTCATTTGTCTTAGATGCAGTACACTGCAAAGAGAAGGGACAGAACAATGTGGGATTCCGCAATCATTAAGACAGAGGTCAATTGTAATAGTCACCATCTTGCACCTAGACCATCTTAGGAATTCAGTAACCAGATGGAAAATGCTTTGGCCATGTGACCAAAGGAAGGTTATCATTTTACTGTGCAGATATATGTCCAACTTCCTTATACATACTTATGTTTAAGAATGGCTTGGGGGTGAGGCAGAAACTGTGGGGATGGGGGGACTGAACATGAAGGACAAAAACCACCTTAGGGCTGGGCACAATAGTGGGATGGGCAAGAACTTCCTAGTTTCATCTATATATTTTTTCCCTTTTGTCCACTCTAGCTTTTCCAGACACATGCCATGCTCACTTTCCATCCTTTATTACATGTTTGAAACAATGTTACTCTATTAGGTTAAAAGTTCTGTGTAGAGATATTTGTTAGATCAAGCTTATGATTATAATGGAACACTTCAATCCCTTATTTTTAATCTGATACGCTATCTGCTGAGTGGGTTATACTAAAGTCTTTCACTGAAGTCTTACAATTTCTTTATATTACTGTCAGCTTTTACTCAAATATACTGAAAACTATACTCTCTGAGGCCCCAGATGTTTCAGAAAAAAGCAGGTAGCTTCCTTCTAAACCGAAATCATGTCAGTAACCTTATACAGCTGAAGATGAATTCTCCCGGTCCGCGGAAATCACCTGTGCACTCTGATCCCTGTTCTCCTTATCTTCTTTGCCTTTGTCAGTTATTTTTGTTTCTTCCTCAGCCAGTTGTTTCCTGCGTTTCTCACGCCTTTCTTCTAGCTCCTCATCCCTCAGAAATTCCAGGTGATTGACAATGGGGACTTTAACCACTGTATCAAAGAGGCAAAGGATCAGAAGCTGCTCTGGTAGGGTCAGAGAGGAAGCCAAGAGGCAGAGCTTGTGGCCATGGAGAACCAGGGAAACAACTCTCCATGTATCTATCCTAGCCCTGTAAGGCTCACAACTACCCTGGAAAGCAAGCTGCCACATACCTGAAACACAGTCATGCATGCTCTCAGCATCAAGAACTTTGCATTCCTCTGTCCAGCGGGTCAGGGCTGTGGGGATGCTGGACAGGGTTCCTGTTAGGGGGAACAAATGGGAGTGAAATTTTTGGCCTTGTCATGTATCAATTGATCCCAAAATGGCAGTATTTCTCTAAACAGGACTGAAGGCCTGTCACAGCATTTAGCATGTAACAAGTACCTAAAGACAATACAGTTTTTATTTCCCATGGCTAAGTCATTGAATGGTTCTGGCTCCAAAATAAGGAGGTTTTTCTTCAGAGTAGACACTGTTCTGCTTTCCTCAGCAGGGAAAAAATAGAATTGCACAAACTCAACTTTCCTTTTCAACACACAAACTTGCCTGCTTGGCTGGTGGCTGTGCTCTGGTCATGGAAAAAGTCATCCAGCAGTTCATCGTCAGACCGGGCGATGATGTGGACGTCATCATTGCCCACTAGGAGGCGGGCCCGACCTCGGCTTTGTAGAGGAAGGCTGCTGCTCAGTTGAAGGATGTCAGCAGCAGCTGAGGGACCAAGCAATCTGAAAGGGGGTAGGGAAGTACTCTGATCACTGTAAGTCCACAGGCATCCTGCAACTTATTACTGTGAGATCCTCTTTCTGTATCCTGTATTAAATGCATTATCATGCTGTACATAAGTCTCAGTTACTTTTCTGAATATCACACTGGTTTGAGAATTTATTTGGACTGAGACTGCATATTATTCTATAGTTCTTGGCACAGAGTTACTAATAAGCTTCCACATGCCAGGTACTGTGTTTGGTTATATTGCCTCCATCATACTCCCTCTGTAGTCTGTACACTGACCATTACAACTTATATCACTTTTTTTCTCGTCTTAAAATTGTTTCTCATATTACACTTTAAGCTGAGGGGCAGAGATCTTGTCCTGTCTAAGTGTTATGTGCTTGGCATATGAGACACTTAATAATTTGCTGAATGTATGCACAGGACTTTTAGGCAAAAGAACACGTCAATATAATTTGGCATTCCCCAAAAGACTGCATATATAACCCACAAATAAATGGGACAGCTGTCTTATTTGTGTGTGTGACAAGAGCATTAAGTGATAAACTGTTTTCTCCAAGGGTAAGACAATGCTGAAGCACAGTGAAGATTCTTACAAGAGCTTCGGTTAACCCAACAGGTCTTTGTAACTCACCTCTGGAGTATAAGAGGAGGATTGGGCTGGCGATTCCCAGGGTAGTGAACATGAATGGTGTGGCCTGTGTTGGCTGTCAGCTGCCTTAGGGTCCTCTGACTGCGCCCGATTCCCTGGGTGAGTCGAGTTGTGGAAGAGCCACTGCCCAATGTCAGAGAACTGTGGTCTGCATGGCGTACCATCAGTGGGTGGGTGGTAGGGATATTTCCTGGGGATGGGGGGATGTCTGCTGCAAGGACAATATGCAAAGGGGTCAGTGCCAGAAAGAAATTTCTTCCATGGTTGATCAAGCAGAACAATGTCTCCTGGGCCTTACTTCCTCACACGGAAACCTGAGCTTTGTCCTTTCTCCCTCATTCCCACACCTAATCTACAATCACTGACACTACCATAGCTTATGCCATCGTCTCTCACCTAGATACTTCAACAGGCTCCTAGATAGTATCTTCTCCCAATCCATTCTCCACATTACAGCCACAGTGATGCTTCCAGGCCCCTTAGACACATGCTGTTCCTTGAAGACTCCTCTCCCCCCTTTCACCTGCTCTTTTGTTCTTGGCCTAACTTCTACAGTTTGGGTCAGATAGCCCTCTACTCTGTGCTTTCTTACCATGCTGCAATGTAATGTCTGCTTACTTTTAATTCCTAATAGACCATAGGAATAGTTCATATGAGGAATGAGGACTTTCTTCTTCCTTACTGCTGTATCCCTAGTACCTAGGACACATTAGGCACTCCTCAAATATTGTTCAGCTTGCTGAGTGGACAGAAACTCAACTATAAGGAAGACTGATGAAAATCACAAAAATGCAAAGAGCATCATAAATGTTATCTTGAAATTATCTAATCCAACCCATTTATTTTTCTTTTCAAAATTTCCATTTACAGGTGACAAACTGAGGCTCAAAGAGGTAAGAGATTACTTGGCCAAGACAACAGACCAGAACAGTTCAGTGTTTTCTGCCACACCATGCTTGTGGTTTGAGGTCAAGAGCTACCCTATCAAGACAGCTTGATTCTAAGAACTCAACTTTAACTTGCTGCTCAAAGGGAACTATGTTGTTGATGGGGAAGGAGGGAAGAGATTCACTTTCTCCCCCGAAAAGATGCATCCTTGATGAATAGAGTGAATATGTTCAAATCCACTCCCCAATGCCAAGCTCTTTAAAAGGTGTCCATTCAAACCCTCAAGATCCAGTGTTATATAAAATTATTGATTGCCCTTTCACTGTAGTGTGCACATGGGTGCCTGATGCAGTCAGCCTTGGTCTCGTATTTTTTTAATCAAGCAAATCGACTTGTCCAGGTTCTAAAATGGCTGCCTGTTTACTGAGGTGCAGGGAACAAAAGCAACCTCTCGTTATTCCTTCTTCTAAGTGTACACTACTGAGAGAGATGGATTCAGATATCCCTTGCCCCAGGAAGTCAGCATAAGAAAAGTGCTGTCCGTATCAGATTGATTTGGTCCACTGCTTGGCTTACCCTAGGGAAGGGTATAAGAATCAAGAGATAAAACCCAGCTGAGCCCCTGTATCTTACTAGCACTGGAGAACATGTTGTCAAACTCAATGATGAGATCATCCTCCCGGTCAAAGCGCTCAAATCGGACCAAGGGAGAAGCGTTCATATCAGGGTAATCCTCATCCAATTCCATTTCAGAGCCATCGTCGTCATCGTCTTCATCTCCCTCTTCACCTTCATCATCCTCCTTAAGGGAAAATAGGAGACGGAGAATTGCTGGAGGTAAGGGTTTTCTGAAGCCTGGTGTCATGGCCACATTTGCACATGAGGGAGGGAGGCGCTGAGGCTAGCAACCCAGACTGTTGGTTTTCTGCAGCTCTGTGTTCCCATGGAAGAGGTCATCTGAACCAACCCAAACACAGTCCCCCCTCACCTGATCATCTTCCTCATCTTCCTCCTCCTCCTCCTCTTCATCCTGACTATCATCCTCATCCTCGTTACTGCCACTGCTGTCCTCTTCCTGAGTGTGCTCCTCCTCATCCTCAGGGTCCAGGATATTCATGGAATCTAAAACAAAGGGAGCACATTGGAGGACTATACTGAGTAGCTAGAAAACAGGCTACTGTGCAGGCCAGCAGATTGAGTGGAAAGGCGATGGGGTATCTGACTCTAGGAGAGGAAGAACCAGATCTGGGGTGATGTACAGACTTAGTGAGCCAGCCCTGATTTCCTGAGAGTGCCAATCAATGCATCAACACGCTGAGCAGGGTGGCTGAATGTGGAGGCTGGCTACAGGGTGGTGCTTGAGGAGCCATGGTCTAGGACTTGGCCAAGTCTGCTGGTGCCCCCTTGCCTTTCCAGCCCTACTTTGCTATTGACTGCATCCTGTTGGTAAGAGGGAATCTGGAGCGATGATAGCAGGTGGGTGAGAAGAAAGCGAACCAAGTAAGAAGTGACAAATTTTGGGCAAGCAGTAGTAAAATGTTATTTGAAAAACTGGCTGAGGATAAAGTGGATGGTGTATGTCAGCGCATGCAGACAGATGCTTCCTTATTCTGCACATGTGGGCAGCTGCCTCCAGGAAAACCCTAGTGTAGTGTCTGTCAGACGTGCAGGGCAAGAAGGGAGGCCTTTCTGGCCTCGGCACTCTCACCTTCTCGGTTGGCCTGCAAGGTGGAAGCTTGGCTGAGGTTGGAAGGAGCTTCATCCATCAGCACGTCCTCTTGTGATTCATCCTCTCCACTTCTGCTCACTGAAGGTTACAGAGCAGAGCCTTCACTGAACAACAGAGGACTTTCCCTTTCCAGATTGGGTGCGTCTAAAGTAGCTATGTACACCTAGCAGATATCCACTTTTTATGGATGAGGGAGAAGTCCTGGATTCTCTGCTGTCAACTAGCTAGGTGAGCTTGGCCAGTCACTTTACCTGTCTGAGTCTCAGTTTCCTCATCTGTAAAATGGGATGATCACATCTGCCCTGCTGATCGATCCCACTAATTGTGAAACCACAGAGGATACTGGGTGTGAAAAAGCTTTGTAAAACTTAAGAATTCCTGTCTACTTCCATTTATCCTTTGATTTTCTTGCTCAATAAAATAAAAACAAGTAACACATACACCCTCAAAGCCAGGTGACAGTAGGGCACCTTTGCCATTTTCCCTCTGAGATTTATAAAGGGCCACCCTCAGGGAATAATCACTCTTTTTACACTCCTGAGACTCAGAGGCGGAAAGCCCCTGGAGTTCATTGAAGAACTGAAAGGAAAGCACTTTCTCACCCTACAGCCTCTTCTAGGCCTCCATGAATAAACACTTTTTTGATGTGCCTGATGTATCATCTACACTGATGGTCTCCCCGCCACCTCCCCCCCACAGGCAACGCTTCAGACCTGACACAGGTCTGCAGATGGCTTGTGAATTTCTTATCTGTAAGACCGTCAACATCAAGACAAGCAGCAATCTAGGCTGGCTATGAGCCCTTAGGCAGAGCTGAGCAAGCAGATGATGAGAAAAAGGGTCTTCCCAAGAGAGACTGAGGCAAAGGAAGAGGCTATACTCAGTTCTGGGGCTCTCACCTATAATTGTACTGTTCCCAGATCCGCCATCCCTCTCAAGCAACTCATCTATCAGGTCCTCCAGCTCATTCTCAACCTGGAGAGAAATAGAACATATATATGGATACACACAAGTCTATCATTGTGCTAGCACTGAAACCCTAAAAAAAAAAAAAAGCCAGCAAGGGAGCATACATTTCTAGGATAATATGTGACAGAGAATATTACAAAAAAACCACACACTTGGTGCTAAAAGCACAGAAACTACCACGTGCTGCCAATCCACACTCAGACTGTCCTTCAGATGGGTCCATCCCAGTTATCTGATATCAGGTTAGTCTTTATACTGTCCAGGAAGACATGCAGATCTCCTTAGAGCCAGCAGCTTAGGAGCACAGGCCCAATTTCTTATCAATGCTACCAGCTCCAGAAATTACAATGCCTTCTTTAGGGTCTTTAGAAGACTGCTGTTTTAATGCTCCAGCAAGAGCTGGTGCTATAGGCATAATGTGGTGTTAAGGAGTATCCGTTAATGAACAGAGCCAAGTAAATCAAAGACCCTGGGCCCAAAGGCCTCAGGCCAGCTTTCTACTTCAACATTTCACCTGTACCTAAGTTTTCTGGTTTGGATCTATACCATTTCATAGTACATAATATCCTGGCCCTGCCCCCACCCCTCCTTTAATACAGTTCAAACACATTTACTGAGCATCTACTAAGCATATCATCCATAATCCTCTGCAAAACAGACAGCATTGAGGCAAGGATCTAAAGTACTCACCCACCCACACCACCTGGAGGTTTGGTTCAGTCCCGCAATAGGGAAATGCTGGGTGATCTGCCTCCCTACCTGCATCTCTTGTGAACTGAGCACCTCAGGCTGCCCAGCAATCACCACTGAGTCGGTTTCAGCCTCCCCATCCATGATATCCCCATCTGCCACCTCTGTCTGAGTGACATCATGATCCTCCTCCTGTACTTCTGCTTCCCCAGGCTCGCCTGAAACAATCAACCAACCAGCAAAATAATCAAAGGGTGCCTATGTGCTGGGCACCACGAGGCAAGCGCAGACAATAAGGCCCTTCCTTGGGCAAGTTTACAAGTTCTCAGACAATAAACGAATGGGTGACAAAGGAAAAGACAAGGCTACGTGTGAGGATAGCCAAACAAGGCTACAATTTGAAGGAAGTATTTGTGGGGCAGATTCCCACACTACTATGACAGATCTCTGGAAGGCCAGCAAGTTCCCAGGGAAACAATACCATACCAGAACAGTTGTGATCCCAGGCCCGTAAAGCAACTATTCCCACCCCTCCAGTCCATTGGCTTTGATTCCCTACCTGGGTCCTGCTGGTTGCTATTAGAGTCCTGAGAGGCTCCTTGGGCATCCTGCTCAGACTTGCTCTTGTTAGAAGCACTTTTGCTGCCAAAAAGGCTACTGGGCTGGTTCACAATCCGGGAAAGTGTTTCCAAAGGCTTTAGAGCAGCATTGACTGTGTTGGCCATGTTGGGACTGAAATAAAGAAAAAGAGATAGACTGAGCATAGAAATACTAGGTGTGTTTTCTAAATGGCACTAAGGTTCCCACAACAGAAGCTACTAAGAGGCAAAGGGGCACAAGGCCGCAGAACCAATATTCTACTCATTGCTTAGAAGAAAAAAGTGTTAGACTTAAAGGTCTTCAAGGAACCCACCCCAAAAGCAAGGGTTAAATCAATGCCATAGTTCATGGGGCTGTAGTAAGCATGTGAGGAAAAAATTCATGACTGGAAGCCAGAATGTATCCTGGATGAGTACATGCAAGTAACAAGTCACTTCTCAGACACATCCAGGCTTTGTTAAAACAAAACAAAACAAAACAAAACAAAACAAAATAAAACAAAACACCAGCATTTAGTCCCCCAATCTTAAAAGCTTTGGAACATGATGAAAGTTTTAAGCTCTGTGGATTTAAAAATATACTCTGTAGGGCTTCCTAGGAGTCAGTAAAAGCAAATGTCATAAAGTGTGTGAGGCCAAGTAGGCTCCCACTAAAATCAGAGTGGCTCTGTTTTTATCTGTTTCTTTCTTTCTTTTTTTTTTTGAGTTGGAGTCTCACTCTGTAACCCAGGCTGGAGTGCAGTGGCACACTCACAGCCACCCCAGCATCAATTTGCTGGGCTCCGGTGATCCTTCTGCCTCAGCATTCCAAGTAGCCAGAATTACAGGCGTGCGCTACCACGCCCGGCTAATTTTTGGTTTACTGTAGAGACGAGGTTTTCCAAGTTGCCCAGGCTGGTCTTGAACCCACAGGCTCAGGTAATTCATTTGCCTTGCCCTCCCAAAGTGCTGGGATTAAAGGCTGAGCCACCGAGCAAGCTCAGCCTTTATCTGTTTTATATATGCATGCCCTTTAGAACCCAGACAGTGGTCTCTGATACCATCTCACACTAAAAGGAACCAAGACTCATCAGAACAACTGATCCCAGATACAAGGCAAAGAGGGTACAAAGTGAGCCTGCGATATCTTGTTGTGCCAAAAGACTTTCAAAAATTAATGGGAAAAATTAATAAGGTAGTTACCACAGATCCAATTTGAGTAACTAAAAGAATAATGATGGTAATAAATTGTAACATGCTGAATATATAAAAATTGGATCTGCGAGGATACAAAAGTAGAGAGGAGTTCTTCATTACAGAAGAATGCCAGCCGATGAATAACAGGATAATCAGAAAAACATCACTTCGCAACCAGCAATGTTAACTGATCCAGGCAAAGATCATCAATGAAGGTAAAAATATACTGAGTTAAAAATCTTCAGGGTGTGGAATATTCACACCACTTTCACGTGGTCTCAGAGTATCACTTCACAGATAACATATTAGTTTCAAGGTAGAAATCTAACATAATATCCTATGCGATCAAATTTAGGTCATCAATGTAATGGGACAAAGTAATATTATGTGTCTCCTGATGTGATGTGAGAAGGGGAAGTATCATCTATATAGTGTAGTATTTTTGCCAAAAATGTTTAACCCTACCCTAACCATAAGGGAGTAATTACACAAATGTAGACTGTGAGACAGTCTATAAGACATCTGGCCTGGATTCATCAAACAGTCAAACGTCATAAAAACAAGAGGTATATGACAACCAAATGCAATGTATAATCCTGGATCAAAACACTGTCCCTAAAGCTATAATTGGCAAATATATGGAGTATATGAATATTAAATATATACTGAGTATCATTACATTGACGTAAGTTTCTTGGATATGATAATGGAATTCTAGCCATGTAAGGGGATGTCTGTTCTTAGGAGACATATACTGAAGTATTTAGAGGTTACATTTCATGTTGTCTGCAACTAATTTCAAACAATTCAGCACCTGAAAAGAGAGGAAGGGAGGGAATAAAGGAAATGGAGCAACATGTATACCACTGGTTAATTTAGGTAAGATATATGGTGTTCATTACATTGTGAGTTTGACATATTTAAATGGTTAAAAAACCCGAATGGCTTGTATCAAAAGGACAAAGCAGTCATCTTGAAAGGGTTCCACAGGCCAAAGATGTAATAACTTGAGCATGAAAAAAAATGCAGTGATCCAAATAATTCAATCACTCAGTTTAAAAATCGATGAAAATTCAGAAAGCCATAATACTATTTAGAAAACAGAAAGCTAGGAGAAAACATATAATTGAGGTGGTGATTAAACATATTTTTGACTTTACACTTAAGTTTTTGTTCTACCTTTTTAGTAGAAACTGTATTTCAGCATAACCAGTCTTTCCCTTTGATTAACTCAGAAAAATGCCAGATAATAATGTAGAAAAAAAGCGGACCCTGAACAACTATCCTAATACTACAAGAAAGCGATTGGCAGTAGTGGGAAAACTACCTGGGGGGGGGGGAAGGGAGAGAAACACACTTCATTAATAAGGGTACCTAATCTCAAACCAGGTGAAGTGGGGACCACAGTGAAACCCAAACTTTACCTGTATGATGACCATTTGTATACCTAACCCTGAATTGTGCCCCACATCAGGACTAGGTATGCAAATAGTTAAAATTTTTTTAAAAATGTAGAAAAAAATCAAGAAATCAGAAAGCTATCATTTATAATCCCCAAAGAAATGAATTGACTCAGGCAGGGATTATCAAATGATGTTAAAGACTATTAATTAGGTACATAGTTGATAAGGAACTAGATATCTCTATAATGCCAAACAACACAGACTAATAAGGAGGAGAAAGATAAAATCATACAATGATGATCATCACTATAATCCGGTGGTCATCCTTAGCATAATTACTAATGACAGGTTCAAAGAGATGTATTCCCCATAATATGAGATGTACATCACCCAAGATACACATTTTAGCTGAAAATGTTTTTTAAATTATATATATATTTTTATTTTAAAATTGTGGGGTACAGTTAAGGGTTAGGTATACAAATATTCATTGTGCAGGTCCCCTTGTTGATGAGGTGTGCCCCCCCCCCCAGACAGATACTGACTACTGTTAATCCCCCCCCACCCCATAGTCTCCTGCCACTGTCAATCCTTTTCTTATAGTATTACGGTAGTTGTTCAAGGTCCACTTATGAGTGAGAGCTGAAAATGTTTAAACTGCTCCAACAAGCCTCTAGATTTAACTAAAAGTTTACAGAAAATAACGGAAAGTAAAATACACTATAAGGAAGCAGGTGAACCAATTTGGAAGGCAAAACCTTCTGTTGAATAGCAGACCTAGTGTTGTGAACAGTGAGAACAAAATAAAGATTA
>CAUYQG010068704.1:0-15773 GCA_963574415.1 Tarsius wallacei
TCAATACCTACACTCATTATTTGAAAAATGAAGTTAAACATGTTTGCTAAAAATTTAAAAATAACCACTAAAATAATAAAAACACAGACGACAACTTCAAAATCAGTAGAAGGAAAAAGTGAAATAAATAATATTTATAAGTGGTGGATCACACCTGTAATCCAAGCAATTTGGGAGGCGGAGGCAAGAGGATTGCCTGAGCCCAGAGGTTCATGACCTGCCTGGGCAACTTGGTGAGACCTTGTCTCTACAATCAATTTTAAAAAATTACAGGTCGAGGCTGGGGTGGTCAGGAGCGGCCACTGCACTCCAGTCTGGGTGACACAGTGAGACTCCAACTCAAAAGAAAAAAAAAAGAAAAAAAAAAATTAGCTGGGCATGGTGGCGTGCACCTGTGATTCCAGCTTCTTGGAAGACTGAGGCAGAAGGATAGCCTGAGTCCAGCAGGTAGAGCATGCCACTGCCCTCCACCCTCGGGTGAGACTCTGATTGATTCAAAAAATATATATCACAGAAGATAAGAAATAAGATTTTAAAAAACAAAAACCAGCTGGGCTCGGTGACTCAGCCTGTAATCCCAGCGCTTTGGGAGGCCAAGGTGAGTGGATTGCCTGAGCCTGTGGGTTCGAGACCCGCCTGGGCAACTTGGTGAGACCTCGTCTCTACAATAAATCAAAATCTAGCCAGGCATGGTAGCGCGCCTGTAGTTCCAGCTACTTGGAAGGCTGAGGCAGAAAGATCTCCGGGGCCCGGCCGGTCAAGGCTGCAGTGGCCGGGAGCGTGCCACTGCACTCCAGTCAGGGTGATGGAGTGAGACTCCAACTAAAAAAAAAAATGAAAATAAAAAATAAAAATAAATAAAAAACCACAATTTAGAAAAATCCAACAAAATGAAGTAGTATTGGTAAGTCTAAATAAACTAGTAGTCACAATGATTAAGTGCACCTAAAACTAAGAGCTATGTCTGAATTTTTTTAAAAGATAGTTATATTCTGTTTACAAAAGTTATACAAAACAAAATAACATAAAATATTTGAAATAAAAAATATGGAAGGAAGTTTATTAAACACTAAATAAAATAAATTTAGTAGAGCAATAATAACATTAGACACAATGGAATTTAGGAAAAAACATTAATTTCTGTAATAGCTTGAAATAAGGAGAAGCATTACATGAGAAAAAACAGTATTCCAAAAGATAAAATAATCATAAACTTATATACACTTAGCAACGTAACCTAGAAAAACTGACAAAATGAAGACCGTAGTGGGAGATTTGAATGCTACATTCTCTGAAATGTGCCAGGCAAGCAAAATATTCCTGCCTACTCTATCACCCACACGGAATATGTGTTCTTTTTACTAAATGAAAAATTGGTAAAAATTGACCAGAGATCTGGTCACAAAGGAAGTCCTAACATTTTAAAGCTTCAATATGTTATATAAGTCATATTTCCTAACAACAGTGCACTTACATTAGAACTCTCATACAGAGTAGTAACAAAATGTCAACCCATATCTTTGCAAAGTAGACAATATGCTCATAGGGTTAAGAGAGAAATCAAAACCAAAAAAAAGCAAAATATTAGAATCAAACAACAATGAAACAGTACATCTCAAACATGAAAAATCAAACTAAGGTGGATTGGGAACAAAATTTTAAGGTATTTATTTAAAAAATAGGAAACATCGAAAGTAAATCAGTTAAGTACTTAACTCAATAACCTAAACAAGAAAATAGAGTAGAAGGAAGGAAATAAGATGCTAACAGATAAAAGGTAAAAAGATTAAAAAGTCCCACAAAGACAAGAGAAATAATTTGTATGAACAACCATTTGCTCTTAAGAAAAGGAAGAAATATGTGAATAAAACATAGAGAAGACAAAAATAAACTATTTAAGGGGTGAAAACCATGGGAATAATTAATATACAGTTTAAAAGTATCAATTTAGAAAAAACTTGAGGTCAGAAAATTGGAAGCAAATGAAATGGATGGATATGTTTCTAAAAAAATAAATTATAAAATTAGTCTCCAGAAATAGAAAAGCCAACTAGACCACTAACAATTAAAGACATTGATTATTTGGATCAGGATGAAGAAATCTCAAATATTTATGATTGAGTTTAAAGGTTGCAGAATGTCACACTTTTATACTCCTTAGTCTATTTTAAAAATTACTTAATACCATAGATTATTACTGAGTATGTATATATTTAAGAAAATTATAAAGCTATGACTTTGATCAATACCAAATTTATGATAATGGTTGCCTCTGAAGAGAGGAGACGAGGAGGAGAATAAGACCAGAAGGAAAAATCTAGTATATTGTAACCTTTTTGTAAGGATTAATTTTAATCTGAAGATGCAGTTAGGACTACAAGCATCGATCCAAAATGAATTAAAGAATTAAATATAAGATCTGAAACTGTAAAATGACTAGAAGAAAACAAGGGAAAAGCCTGTGGCATTGGTCTGGGCAGTTATTTCTAGGATAAGACCTTAAAAGCACAAGCAACGCAAGCAAAAATAGACAAATGGGATTGCATCCATCTAAAAAGTAAGAGAAACAACTGACAGAGCGAGTGACAACTCACGAATTCGAAGAAAATATTCTCAATTCATATATAAGAAAAAGGGCTAATATCCAAAACATACAAAGAACTCAAACTAGTCAATAATAAGAAAACAAATAAGCCAGGCACAGTGGCTCACGCCTGTCATCCTAGCGCTTTGGGGGTGAGTGGAGGTGGGGGGGAAGTGGGAGAATCACTTGAGATCAGTAGTTCAAGACCAGTCTGGGCAACATAGTGAGATCTTGTCTCTACCAAAATAAATTAAAATTAAATAAATGAATAAATCTATTAAAAACGGGTCAAGGGCTTACATAGGCATTTCTCAAAAAAAGACATACAAATGACTAACAGATATGTGAAAAAATGTTCAAAGTCTAATCACCAGAGAAATACAAATTAAAACTACAATGAGGTATCATTTCCTATCTGCTAGATTGACTGTTATAAAAAAAAAGATGAACAATAACAAGTGTTGGCAAGGATGTGGAGAAAAAAGAGCTCTTGTATACTTTTATGGTATCATAAATTAGTACAGCTCCCTTGGGATACAGTATGAAGGTTCCTTGAATCACTAAAAATAGAACTACCATACAATCCAGTAATCCCACTTCTGGGAATATAGCCAAAGGAATTGAAATTAGTATGTCAAAGAGGTGTCTCCATGCCTATGCTCACTACAACATTATTCACAATACCCAAGATATGGAAACAACCCAATGCCCATCAGTGGAGGAATGGGTTTCTTAAATGTGATACATATATACAACATAGAATACCATTCAGCCTCTAAAAGCAGGAAAGTCTGTCACTTGTGATGATATGAATAGACCTAGAGGACATTAAGCTAAGTGTAATAAGCCAGACACAGAGAGACAAATACTGTATAATATCACTTAATGTGAAATCTGAAAAAATCGAAGTGGAGAGAAGAACAGCGATTACTGGAGGCTGGGGTAGGGTGTGGGAGGGACAGAGAAAGAGGAGACATTGGTCAAAAGGTGCAGAGTTCTAGTTAGACAGGAGGAATACATTCTGGTGATTTATTGCCCAGCATGGAGACTATAGTTAATAATGATGCATTGTATATTTTTAAATAGTTAAAAGGATGATTTTAAATGTTATCAACACAAAGAAATGATAAATATTTGAGATGATGGTTATGTTAATAAGCCCAATTTGATCATTCCACAATGTATATATAATTATTTGTTAATCAAAAATAAAATTTAAAAGAAAACTATGAAGAGAATTTCAAAAAATGTATAAAATCATAACTTTTACATGGACATAAAATGAACATGTGTTACAGATTTTCTTCAACTTAATGAAGGAATTGGGCAGATGTTACAACAGGCTCAAAAGATAATTCATGAATAGATACATTTATAGACCAAGAATATTAAAATGTGTGCAAATGTTTTCCTGGGGCAGAAGGGATATAATTTATCTGTCTATAGATAAGAGTTATTTTGCATTGCTATCATTTATCTATAATACACAGAGTTGTAAAATAGTTGCATAAAGTCAGCATCTAATAACCCCAAGAGACCCCCTCTAGAGTCTGAACTATGCATGGTTTCCCATTAAAGCAAACGTTTTCCTCTCTCCAACCATGAGATTTGCTCTTTTTAGTTTGTAGGTACATTTGTTTCGTTATACTACTTTCTGTACATTTCTCTATAAACAGCTCCAATTTTTTAAGTTAAAAAAGCTATAACCTCGCCACCCCCAACTCCAAAGATTCTGATTCCACAGGTCTAAAGATGGGTCTAAGGATTTGTAAGTTATAATTACAAGGTCATTCTAATGTGTAGCTGGTTTGGGCACCTCTCACTGGATGGTAACTAACGTTTCTCCAGCTTTGGGCTTCTTGTTTCCTAGTTTGGTGGCAGGGGTATGATCAAGGACTGGGTTAGCTAAGGGCTAATGAAATGCTTGAAGACTTAACCTGGAGAAGGAAGAAGACACAGTGGCTCATTCTGTGCCTACCCTGGAAGGATGCACATAATCAGGTGCCAGGAATTTTTTTATGGATAAACTTACAATTTTCCTGGAGCAGAATTAGGATTACAGTCAACCAGTAAATGTCTGGGCAAGTCTATTAATTGTTCTGAGCCTCATAATACATGCCCTGCCTATCTCAGAGGCAGCAATAAGAATGTATTTGGAGCTGCTTTATAAATTGTATGGTGAAATACAGTCATACAATACTGCAATGATGCTTATTGGTGGTGGTCATTATTTTGACAAACAAATTATACATAGTGAATTAAAGATATGCTAGAAATTGTAGTATGATTTTTGGGGAGGAGGAGGTGAAAGAAAAAAAAGAAGCTTTTTCCTGTCATCATAAAAATGTGTTTGGAAAAAAATCTAGCAAAACTTAAGAGTCATAAATTGGCTTTTAGGTAGTAGGTCTGACCAACATAGGACGCAGTAATGTAAACAAGGTAGTAACTTATATTAAAACAGAGTTGGGTAGCTTGCACTGGATGGACAGCTTCTCACTTGGTCAGAGTTGTTCATGGGTATAATGGGATCAAATTGCTTAAAAGGGGATTCTGTGATCTCTTTGCAGGTTAGGCTGACCCAAAAGTTCTTACAAAGTAAACAAGTAAAATTCTCAAAAAAACACCCAGTACTCATCAAACTTGTCTCTGTGACCTTTCATTTTCTTCCTCTACAGATATCCGAAGTCTACTCACTTTCCAGATCTTTTTTTTCCTTGTGGATGTGACTTCCCATTACAGCTCACAACTATCTCTCCTTCCTCTTAACTCCAAGAAAAACTGTCTCCATCACTCATGTAACTTTGGGTTAATACCCCATGATATGGCTATAGTGGATGACTGGCCAGCCCTTTAACCTACTCTGTCTCTTCTTTCCTAGATGACGTAAAAGAGGACAGACTTTCCCTTTGCCTTCCTAGGTTGATAGTTGGGTCTATCAGATAAACTGTCAACAGGCAGATTAACAAGAGAAAAGGTATACAGACATATTAATTTTTAATATTAAATTGTGCAAAGCCATCATAGAAAAAAAAGGTGAATACTCAAAGAAGCAGTGAGACTTGAGAGCTTATATATCGTATTGATAGAAGAAGGGGAGGGAGAGATGAAGATCACTCAGGGGAGAGTAAATGACTTTCAGGAAAGAAGAAAGAGTTCTTAGAAGAATAGATGGATGAGAAGGTGGTCAGTGACAAAATGTGTCTGGGTGTGGTGTCAATTCCCCGTCTCCTCCCCTGTGATGACTCAACCTTCCCTGGTGCATGGAATTCCTAAGGTGGGTTGAGACTTATGACAACTGTGAGAACCTGTCTCTAGGCAAACAAGGGGTGTTCAGAAAAAGCCTCTCCCTGCATTTGCTGTTTTTCAACTGATATCAGCTTAATGTGCCAAACAAAGTGCCATATGTTAGGGTGGCATTTCCTGACCTCCTTCCAAGACAAGCAACCTAAAGCTGGCAGCTATGCTAGAAACATTTCAGCAGCTATTTTGGTAAATACATGACAGTTACTCAAACAGTGAAATACAAAGTTGCCATGTAAATCAGCCATTTTACTCCTAGGTCTAGGCCCAAGACCCATGTAAACATTTATACACAAAAAACTTGACACAAATACTCATAGTAGTGTTATTCACAATAGCTAAAAAGTAGCTGAATGCCTATCAATGGATGAATGGGTGAACAAAATGTGGTATATCCAGACACTGGGAATATTATTCTGTATTAAAAAGGAATGAAGTATTGATATAGGCTACAACATGAATGGACCTTGAAAACACGCCAAGTGAGAGAAGGTCATCACAAAAGACCACATATTGTATGATTCAATTTATATAAAATGTCCAGGTCTTTGGAGACAGAAAGCAGACTCAAACCAGACATGGTGGCTCACGTCTGTATTTCCAGCATTTTGGGATGCGGAGGCGAGAGGATCGCCTGAGCCCAGGGGTTTGAGACCAGCCTGGGCAACGTGGCAAGACCTCATCTCTATAATAAATAAAAAAATAGCTGGACTTGGTGGCGCACGCGTATGGTTCCAGCTACTTGGAAGGCTGAAGCAGAAGGATCACCTGAACCCAGCCGGTCAAGGCTGCAATGGCCATAAGCCTGCCCTTGCACTCCAGCCTGGGTGGCAGAGTTAGTCTCCTACTCAAAAAAGGAAAAAAAAAGGAAATAGACTCATGGTTACCTGGACTGTGTGTGAGGGAGGGAGAGTAGAGAGAGAATTTTAATGGATACATGGCTTCTTTATGGGATGATGCAAAGGTTCCAGGATCGCTAAGATTATGACAATGGCTCTGTAATATTCAAAAAACCATTGGACTGTGCCCTTTAAATGGGCAAATTATGGTGTGTAAATTGTTTCCATAAAACTACTTTTAAAACGCCGAAAGATCCCATTTTATAAAACAAAACAAAAGCAGTGGGTTGTGCCAACAGGTGGGGAGAGTGGTGATGCTAGGCAGCAGAGTCCCAAGTCACACATTCCGTGTGGTGAGAGCCTCTTGCCTCTGGGTGGGGCGCTGGGGTGGGTTCGCAAACCTCTGTGCCTCTGTGCATGCACTTCCCTAGGTTGGACATGCCCTTCCCCCTGGCCCATAGTTAATTCTCACTCCTTCCTGGGGGTGGTCTTGGGCACACACTCAGTGAATTCTTCCCTCTATTTCCCACATGCCATCATCAGTGTTAATGTCTGGTTCACTTGTTACCTTTAAGGGTACGTCTCCTTATCAGACTCAGCCCACCAGGTCAGAGGCAATTCCTTTATCATTTTTGTATCACAGCACCTGACATGAGGTCAGATTCAGGTAAATGCTCAATGTGTGCTGAGAGGAGGAACAGGGCAGGTGCCCAGAAGTAGGCTGGAACACTACCCAGAGATTGAGATCAGGGACTCAGACGCCAAGTCCAAAGCCAAGATCTTACTGGGAAGGCCAGCTGTGTGGGACGCCCACAATGCAAGGGATACCTAGGGAATGGAAAAAGGTGACTTGAGGTGTCCCCAAACCAGCTGCTGGAAGTCCAGTGGGTCCAACTGTGGGCAGCTGTGAATGTCATAGTCACAATGTAAGAGGTGGGGGCTGCTAACTACTATTATTGCCCAGTTGTTTGTCTACTATTTTGTGTTTGTTTGTTTGAGTCAGAGTCTCATTCTGTCACCCAGGCTGGAGTGCAGTGGCACCATCATAGCTCACCACAGTCTTCACCTCCTGGGCTCAGGCAATTCTTCTGCCTCCCAAGTAACTGAAACTACAAACACATTTGTCCACTTTATTCAATTGAATTATAAAGTTCTTAAATGTAAGAGCTAGAATTTCTTCCTTTATGTGCTTTGGAGATAACCCCCAAATTGTTGTTCAATGAATTAATTTTACCTTAAACATTTCCTCCTCCAAAAAAGATGAACATTCTATTTCGTTTTTGCAGATTCAGTATTCTAAACCCTATCAAAATGAAACATAAAACACAGGAAAGTGGTTCCCTTCTAATTTGAGATAAATGCTATGGGTTTGAGAGAAAACACATCATTGTTGAAGAACTAACTCAGATCATGAAACCGAGTGAAGGCAAAACTGCCTGTCACTGTGGCAGCATGACTTAGTAAACATCTGTTTGTTTATTTGTAATTCACCGTCTTTCCCGATAACATCTAAACTCCATAAGAGCTGAGGTTTTAATTTGTTTGGTTCACTGAGGTATCCTCAGCACCTTGAACAGTTTCTGGCACCTAATAGATGCTTCATGGACACTTGCTGATAGAGGGAGGCAGGGAAAGAGGGAAGGAGACCCCAAGGCTGAGAAGACTTATGCATGGAAACAGATCAATACCAGGAGTCAGTGCTGGATCCATCTTACTTTGTTATGAGTGGCCTGAAAAGAATGTCTGCTGGAATAAAGTTTTGCACACACTCTTCTGTGTAGTGACATGCTGAGGCCGTAAGAGTAAACTACAAGGGAGTGTCTTGGCCATACGAGGAGGCAGGAAAATGGCCAGTACGCCCCAGGCAGGTGGCTGTGAGATGATAACACATTATGGGAAGATGGTGCAAATGTGCCTATAAGATAATGGCCCCTGACTGTCAGACCAGAACCCAGAGTGGATCTGGAGGCGGCGTTGTATACAGCCTACTTTGTGCCTGGGTTGCACTTCAACTCTGGTGTGTGAGAGAAGTCAGCCCCATGTTATCTTAATGATGCAGCTCTGGGCTTGGATGAAAAATATCTGTGAAAAGTAAAGAAGTCTTTTTCTCATGGTTGTTCCCAATGTTATCTCCACCATTGCTGGGTCCTCCGCTCGAGTCTGTTGTGTATGGACATGGATGTCTTCCCCGCTCAAGGCAGGCGTGGCCTCAGAGGACATGGTCTTGGACATGGCAAGGGAGTATTCCTATCCCAGGCAGGACAGAGCAGGTTGGTATGAGATTCCAGCATGACATTCAAGTAGCACATGACTTAAAACTTAGGAGTTGTTTATTTCTGGAATCTTCCATTTAATATTTTTGACTGTGGTGGTCTGGCTGCTAGAAGGATGACCCGAAACCCTTCTAGCCATAGCTAGCTGGCGCCTGAACAGTCTGCCCTTACTTTTTGCCCTTGTGTCCTGTATAAATCTAATTTACTTAAAGCTGACTTAAGTAGGTTTCTATTTACAGTTTCTATTTATCCACGGGGGTATGTTCCAAGACCCCCAGTGGATGCCTAAAATTGCAAATAGTACCAAACCCTGGAGATACTGTAGTTTTTTTCTATATATACTTAGGATAAAGTTTAACTTGTAAATTAGGCACAGCAAGAAATTAGCAACAATGAATAATAATAAGAAGAAAACAATTATAATAGTATGCCAGCATCACCGCTCTTGCACTGCGGGTCATTATTAAGTGAACTGAGGGTTATTTGAACACAGGCTCCGTAAAACCGCGACTCTGGGTCTTCTCGCCAAGATGGCCCCTAGGTGACCAGTAGGAGAGTGGCATGGAGACTCTGGCAAGGGAGTATTTCTATCCCAGGCAGGACAGAGCAGGATGGTATGAGATTCCAGCACGACATTCAAGTAGCACATGACTTAAAACTTAGGAGTTGTTTATTTCTGGAATCTTCCATTTAATATTTTTGACTGTGGTTGGCCATGCAGGGATGGGGACGCTATTACCATGAAGGGGGGCTCAGGTATCAGTGGAGTCCTATTCCAAGAGGAAAAAAATGTTCTCTATCCCGCCCTGCATGAAAATCGATGCAAATCAATTCAGCTGGTAAAAGACTTGGAAGTAGATTCTGGAAAGGACTGAAGAGCTTTCCCAAGTTGGAAGCAGTCCCAATCCAAATGTACTTTGGCCCACGTCTGGAGAGCCTTTGTTTAGAATTCAACTCAGCCACGGTGAGGTCAGGAGACTCCTGGCCTGCTCCCCGGCACTGCCACCTAGCCCCCAAGGGTGAAAGGAGAGAGAGACCTGTGTCTGCAGAACAAGGTCTGCCAATCTGTGCGCTTATAGGAGTATGCTGTTGTCTTTTGTTGTTGGCTTTCCTGGCGAATATTTATTTCAAAGAAAAAGTTAGGATGCCATCATTCATTGAATTTAGTTCTGGCCCCTGTACCTCGTGAAGGCCAGTGTGGACACAAAAATGGCAGAGCAATGAGGATGGCTGAAGGAACTGACGATCTCCGTGCTAGGTTACTTTTATTTTACATTAGAATTGTAACGTGGAAAGGCAATGGCTGAGAGGGGTTATTAGAACCAATGGATTTGTAAATGATGCGTAATGTATGTATGTCAGCTTAGTTCATCCTCATGACAACTCTATAGGAAGAGTGCTTCACACATGGGGAGGCTAAGGAGATTGTCTCACAGCGGCCAAGCTGAGATTTGATTCTCACTAGTCTGGCACCAGATCTTCACCACCACACTAGATGGCCTCTGATGAATGCTGAATTAAGCTCAGGGTTAGAACACATATAAAACGTATAGAGCTCTTTATACCAATGTGTGGCAGTGGCTACAAATATAAGCAGACATAACTGTTGAATTCATGAGTGTAAAATCCATGTGCGCTGTGGCTCATGCCTGTAATCCCAGCACTTTGGGAAGCTGAGGCAGGAGGATTGCTTGAGCCCAGGAGCTGGAGACCAGCCTGGGCAACATAGTCTCAACACAAAATTTAAAAATTAGCTGGGTGTGGTGGCGTGTACCTGTAGTCCCAGCTACTCAGGAGGCAGAGGCAGGAGGATCACCTAAGCCCAAGAGGTCGAGGCTGCAATGAGCCATGATCATGCCACTGCACTCTAGCCTGGGCAACAGAGTAAGACCCCACCTCAAAACAACAACAACAACAAAAAAAAACTATCCTATAACTTTCAATGTCCATTAAACAGGGGAAAGGTAAGTTTAGTGAATAAGTTTTAAAATCTCTCTGTGGGAGATTTCATCCAAACATTCATGTAAAATACCAAAAAGTCAGGAAACATTGAGGTGGGACTGGAGAGATGGGGGCTGTGGGGGGAGGTTTCACCTGGTGACTGTTGCTATAGGAACCATTTACCAATTGCTGGAGATATCAATTCCCAAGAAAAGCAGAAGCAGCAGATGCAATAAAAACAACTGATGGGGAAAACAAAGGGTCTGGCACTAGGATACAAGAAACACCTTTGCTAGGCACACATTTAAGAAGATGGTGTTTTCTCAGGGAGGAGGTGTGAGGAGGTGGATGCCCAAAATGTGGTGACCATTTCTCTTTCAATGAGCAGGTGGTCGTGTGGCAGGCAGGAGGGTCCAGCTTGATGGCCACATCCTCCTTCCCAGCTCACACCACTTGTGAGTTCATTTTGAGAACGACCGCAAATCCCGACTGCAATTCCTTTTTATGTTTCAACTGGCCTAAAGAACTAACCCCATAGCAGACATTCAGCATGTTTGTTGCCTGGCCAACCCATCTCTCCCTTGGAATTGTCTCACCGTTGGACCAGCGAGCACAGATTCTTCATGCAGGAGTGTGATGTGCAGTCCCAGATGGAAAAAGAATCCCACACCCGACAACTCACAGCCCTGCACGTTCCTCTGAAGTTCTGCCTCGTTTTCCATTTCCTGTTCACTCAACGCACAGAGCTACACTCTGAGTGAACTGTCAGGCTCAAAACTAAATGTATTGTTTTTACTTTTCCAGTGAATACACATGCCGAGGCTGCTGTGAAGGCATGATGGATGCCTGGGCCTCGACCCTTCTGACGTTACTGGATGTCTCGTTCTGGTTACTCCCCACCCTTCTCCTCTTGGTTTTCCTGGCCTTCTCTGTAGCTGTGCATGGCCCTCCATGTGATCATTTCCACAATATTTGCTGCTATTTCAAAGTTGACCAAGATGGAGGGAGGGGATCCATGGAGCTCTTGAATGGAAAGGTCGAAATATGAAGTCATTCTTTGCAATAAATGAGTGTGTTAGCCAGTCCATCTGTCCCTGAAGTCTCCAGGGAAGAAAGTCAGGTTCAGGTTTACCAGGAGGTCAACGGCATCTCCTGAAGAGAAGCCTGGCCTGCCCAAGCTAGATTGGCTCAAGGTGGGGGTTATTACCCTTGAGTGGGAGATAGAGACACTGGTACCCTTGGCACCATGGGTCTACACCAGGACTGGTGAACTTGAACGCCTTTGGCGTACAGACAGGGGACATGATGGAACAAAAGCAGCCCAATGGAGAAGCTGGTAAGCAGAAGAACATGTGGCCTGTCTAGTTGGGTCAGGCAGGGAGGGTGGAGGGAGGGCAGGGAGGGGACACACCTTCAGTCCAGCCCCAGCTGACTGCACCATGCACATCCACACTGGCCACATTGTCCTCTTTTCAAGAGAAGACAGATGTCCAGATATTTCGATGCATCCTTATTTTCCACTTTTCTTAGCGTTGAAGTTTTGGATCCTCTTTTGATCATTCCTTTGAAATGTCACCCAGGCTCCTGGCATTAACATCTTTTTCTTGCCGGTGGCTCCCAAATTTTTATCTTCAGCCAGGAAGCGTACCCAAGCTCTGACTCCACGGCCCCTGCCCTCCCTGGTGTCTCTCTGCTGAGTTGCCCAACAAACACTGCTCAGTAACGTGGATGAGACGGGACTCCTGACCCTCCTTGCCAACCCTTCTCCACCTGCAGCTCTGCTGGTTCCCGATGGCAATGCCATCCTCAAGCCCTCATGTCACCTCTCTCCCACCCAGTTCCATGGACCTCGTGTGTGTACCTTGGAGACAGTCACAGTCCTACTTTTCATGACCTTCGCTGGCCCCTCCCTGACTGGCATCATCTTTCATGGGCAGCTCTTCTAAAACCCCCCAGTTGGGCTGCCTGGGTCCGTCCTTGCCCTGCTCCCATCCAGTTTGTTCTTAATAAAGAAGTCAGAGTTGTGACTTTTCGTTATGAGTCAAGTCAGGCCATTCCTCTGCTCAATACCTTGTGCGGTTCCTGGGCTCTACCAGAGTCCAAGGTCCTACATTATCCAGTCCCTCATTTATTTCTCTTCACATCTCATTCCTTCTTTACTTGCCTCCTAGTTACTCCTCAGACAAGCATGTGTATCCACTCCCTAGAGACTGCACAGGCTGTTCCTTCACTGGAACATTCCCTCCTTGCCCCCAACTCCCGCCCATGTTCACATGGCCTCGCCTCCTGCAAGGGCTTGTTCAAATGCCACCTCCTTGGTGAGCCCCTTACAGTCACCCCATCTCCCACCTGATCCCCTGCTGCCCATGACTTCAGTCCTTCAGCTCTCCCTGGCGAGGTACTGTGTGCCAATCCCTCAGTATGCGCATCAGTCACTGTCTGTCTCTCCCCACTAGAATACAAGTTCTGCGAGGACAGCTTTGTCTGTCTGGCTCCTTGATGAATCCCAAGTTCCTAAAACAGTGCCTGGCTCATGCCCAATAGTTGCTGAATACATTTTTAAATGCTGGCAATTGTTTAAACAAGCGAATGCACACTGTGTGGGCCAAACCAAATGACCCACTGGCCAAGGTTTCGCACAGCCTGCTGGTCCCAGCAGCAGCACCCCTCCCTGTGCCCCTCTTCCAGTGTCCCTGGGCGACCCGGCCTGTACCGGAGTCTCTTCTTCTAGCCCAGATTTCAAAAGATGGATGGTGAATGAGGCAGCGTGGGGGTGTTGGCTCTGGACACATGGTTTCTTCCCTGCCTCCTGTTCCTTCCATGGCCCTCCCACACATGTGCTCTCAGAGGACAACACAGCAGACTCCAGCCTGCAGATGGGGCTGGGGGGCTCCGGAAAGAAGACCGGGAACCCCCTGTGGTACTGACCTCCCTCCCTCCTCTGCATCCAAGGCTAGAACTAAGCATTAGGAACCACAGCACTCACATGACGGGATGACACTGCTGTTACTTTAAATCATGCTTGATGGAAAATGTTGGAAACAGAGAGGCATGGCGGCACGGTGACCTCCTGGGCAAGCAGGCCATGGTGAGGCCTTGGCTCAGCTGCTCTCGGCCCACGTTCCCCAGCCTCATTGGGCTGCAGGGAACCTGTCTGTAGGGTGGAATCATCCTAGTTGAGGATTCAGTGGGACGGCCCATGCCCAGTGCTTGGCACATCGTAGGTGCTCAGTTAGTGATAGTTTCCTTTCTTTCCTTCAAGCCAAATGTTTGCTGAAAATATTTAGGGGATTACTTCTCCCCTTCTTCTAAGTCACTATTACCTTTACTCTTTTTTGATGCCCTGTGTTTTTTAAGTTATGGTCTTCCTTTGATCTATTGTCCACACCATAAATATTTCCTGGATTCTGTTCTCTCTTCCTAAACACTTCTCTCCAAATCATTTTTTAAAAATTCTGTTTCTCTCGCTCACAGAAAAGTTGCTGTTGGCACACGAGAGTTCATCTTTTCAAAGACTTTTGTGGTTTCTGTATATTTACTACCTAAGATTTCAATTGAAAGGCCAAACATAGATTTATTAAAATAAAACATGGGAGGCCAAGGTGGGAGGATTGCTTGAGACCAGCCTGGGCAACATAGTGAGACATTGTCTCTACAAAAACTCAAAAAATTAGCTGGGCATAGTGGCATGCACCTGTAGTCTCAGACACTTGGGAGGCTAAGGCAGAAGGATCATGTGAGCCCAGGGGATGGAGGCTATGACGGGCCACGAGTATGCGGCTGCACACTAGCCTGGGCAACAGAATAACTCTGACTGAAAAATAAAAATAAGTAAAAAATAAAACCAAATCAAGAATGGCATTTAAAAGTATGTAAATTCACATTTTTTAGGTCCCAGACTGATTTTAAAACACTTGGCCTCCCCTCGATGGGTCTAGCTGCTGGTTTTTGTCTAAATTTATCCAGTAGCAGCAGACCAGCATGTTCCCGTGTGACCTGGAAATTCCCAAGTAATCACTTTGGAGTAGCAGATGTTTAGATAAGCTAACGTGTTCTTAGGGAAATAAATCCTTTTATGATTATTTCAGGAGGGATCTGCACGTTGGACCCAGCTTCAGAGTAACGGCCTTCTTCACAGGTGGAAACAAGCAGAGCAGGGCTGAGCCGAGCCAGGAGGGTCTGGCACCTGCTTTCTCAGCACCAAGGAAGATGGGCAGGGCATCGGCCCAGGGTGGGCAAGGGTCAGAGGGCAGGCGGGGAATCTGCCGATCCCTGTTCCCTTTTGAAGTCCTGTGAGAGCAGCATGCGGGCCTTTTTACAGAGGGCTGGGAGAGGAAAGCTTTGCTAGAGGGAACACAGAACACAGCCCTTGTAGGGATGGCTACATCGTGTGTGTGTGTGTGTGTGTGTGTGTGTGTGTGTGTATGTGTGTGTAGCAGGTGGGAGTTAAGTCACCTGCTCTGTCTCAGGGATCCTGGGGACAGGCCATCGGCCCCCAGGCCACAGCATACATGGAAGCATGGAGTGAGCATACACATGCTCATGGCTTGGCTTTGTTATTTTGGTTTTGTTTTTGTTTTTTGCTATTCCTCCGTCTGTTCAGTTTCTGCAGGAAAGAAAATGTTGAGTCACTAACACCTTTGTAAAAAAATAATAACAATAGAGAACATTATTCATCAGCTTTTTCCCTGCAGGCAAAACCAAGCTCTCGGCTTTGCCTCACCCTTGATAGAGGCTGAATCTTTCAGGCAGATGGCCAAAGAGGATCCAAAACTTCAACGCTAAGAAAAGTGGAAAATAAGGATGCATCGAAATATCTGGACATCTGTCTTCTCT
>CAUYQG010068707.1:0-32667 GCA_963574415.1 Tarsius wallacei
CAGTATGCTGGCTGTGGATTTCTCATAGATAGCTCTTAATATTTTGAGGTATGTTCCATTTATGACTAGATGTTTGAGAGTTATTATCAGGAAGGGCTGCTGGATTTTATCAAAAACTTTTTCTGCATCTAATGATATCATCATGTGGTTTTTGTTTTTACCTCTGTTGATGTATTTGATTATGTTTATGGTCCTACGAATGTTAAACCAGCCTTGCATCCCAGGAATGAAGCCTACTTGGCCATGGCAGATGATTTTTGAGATGCATTGTTGAATCAGGTTTGCTACGATCGTAATGAAAACTTTAGCATCTATTTTTATCGAGGGTATTGGCATGTAGTTTTCTTTCTCTGTTGGGTCTTTACCTGGCTTGGGTATCAGTGTGGTGTTAACTTCATAAAACGATTTGAGGGAGAGTTCCATCTTTCTCAGTCGGCTGGAATACTTTCAGTAGGATTGGTATCAGTTCCTTCTTGTATATTTTGTAGAATTCTGCTGGAAAGCCATCTGGCCCAGGGATTTTTTTTTTTTTTTTTTTGTAGTTTTCTTATGACATAGTCAATTTCCTGGATTGCTATTGGTCTATTTAGTGTCTTGATTTCTTCTTGTTTCAACCTAGAGAGGTGTGTGATGTCAGATGGTCCTCCATTTCCTTTAGGTTCAAGTTTGTTTTCTTACAAGTGTACATAGTAGTCTTGGATAAACTTTTGTATTTCTTCAGGGTCAGATGTGACTTCATCTTTTCTGTTTCTGATTGTGTTTATTTGGACTTTACTCTCTTTTTCTTGGTCAGTCTCACCTGGGGACTGTCAATCATCTTTATCCTTTCAAAGAACCAACTTTTTTTTCATTGATTTTTTGAATTATCTTTTTTTCTTCTATGTCCTGGATTTGGGTTTTTGTTTTAGTGATCTGAATTCTACTGCTGAAGTTAGGGTTTTGATTGTCTTGCTTTTCCAGCTTCCTTAGGTGACTTGTTAGGCCTTTAACTTGTAATCTTTCTATTTCCTTCATGTGCTATTTTGGAAATGTAAATTCCTTTCTAACTACTGCTTTCATGGCATCCCAGAGGTTTTGGTAAGATATTTCTTCATTTTCATTTGTTTCCAGGTATCTTTTAATCTCTGTTTGATTTCTGTGCTGACCCAAGAGTTGTTCAGCATTATGCTATTTAGTGTCCATGTCTTTGTGAATTTTGGGGGAACTTTGTTGGTGTTGATATTTATCTTTATTCCACTCTGGTCTGAGAAGGTGTGTGGCAAAATTTCAATATTATGAAATTTGTTTATGCTTGATTGATGGCCAAGGATGTGGTGGATCTTAGAGTATGTTACATGCAGTGATGAGTAGAATATATATTCTATGGTTGTTGGGTGGAGTGTTCTATAGGTATCAATTAAGTCCATTTGGTCCAGAGTCACATAAGGTTCCAAATCTCCTTGCTGGTTTTTGTCCTGATGGTCTGCCTAGTGTTGTGAGTGGGGTATTAAAGTGCCCAGCTATGATAGTGTTATAGTCAACACCTTTTTAAAGTTTGCCTAGAAGCTGCCTTATGAAAGTTGGTGTTCCTCTGTTGGGTGCATATATGTTGAGGATGGATATTTCTTATTGATGGATTGAACCTTTTATCATTATGTAGTTACCTTCTGTATCTTTTTAAATTTTTGATAACTTAAATGGTATTTTTTCTGAAATACTATTGCATCTTCTGCTTTCTTTTGTGTTCTGTTCACGTGAAATTTTGCTTCCCATCCTCTTACTTTGAGTCTGTTAATGTCCTTTCTGGTGAGATGAGTCTCAAGGAGACAATATATTGTAATCTCACAGTATTTTATCCATTTTGCCATTCTGTCTTCTCAGTAGTGCATTTAGTCCATTCACATTCAGGATAATCTTTGAAATGTGAGAGTTTATTCCTATTGTGAGCTTCTTACAGAGTTGGTGTTGTTCCTGTTTGTTTATTGTCTTTCTTTTGAATTTTGGATTGATTCATGTGTGTTTTTTATCTTTTGTCCTGTACTCTTGTGAAGAACTTTGTCATTCTTTTTTTCCCTTTCTTCTGAGTTTGATACTTTCTTAAGTGTTTCTTGTAGGGATCGTCTAGAGGCAGTGTAAGTTCTTAGAAATTGGATATCTGGGAAAGATTTTAATTCTCCCTCACTGATGAAGCTTAGCTTAGCTGGATAGGTTATTCTTGCTTGAAATTGTTTATCTTTGAGAAAGTTGAAGATTGAACTCCAAGCTCTCCTAGTCTGAAGTGTTTCTGTAGATAAATCTGCTGCTATTCTAATTGGTGTTCCCTGGTTGGTATTCTGACCTTTTTCTCTTGCTGCCTTTAGGATTTGTTCTTTTATACTTACTTTGTTTAGGTGAATTACAATGTGTCTAGGAGTTGGTCTTCTCATTTGTTGTCTTGCAGGGTTTCTTTTAATCTCTTGTGTTTGAATCTTCACATCACTGATGAAATGGGGGAAATTTTCTTGAATAATTTCATGGAATGTTTGTTCCTGGATGGTCTCTGTCTCTCTTTCTGGCTCAGGAAGTCCAATTACTCTTAGGTTCAGCCTCTTCAATAATCACTCATCTCTTAATGGTTTTGTTCTGTCTTTTTAAATTTCTTTTCTATGTTTTTGACAGTTTGGGTTAGTTCTATATTTTGGTCCTCATGCTTTGAGATTCTTTCTTCTGCTTGGCTAATTCTGCTTTCTATGCTTATTGATTTGTTATTTATTTCAATCCCAGTATTCTTACTGCTTTTATCTCAGTTATCAACTCCTTCTTACTTTCCTCTTGTCTCTCCTCAATTCTTTTTATTCTATTAATGTCTTGATGTCTGGGTTTGTAGTGTGTGACCAATCATTCTGGGGGCTCTTCATTGTTTGCATTCTGAAATCTGTTTTCTCAGTGTCTGATCTCCCAGGGGCCTGCGTGAGACCTATATTCTTCTTTTGTGTAGGTTTTCCTCCCCACTTTTTCCTCCCTCGCCTTCTTTAATTCTGTTGTTCAGCGATGGCAGTGTTGCCTTTAATTCTGTTTGCTCAATTTCCTGTTCTTCCTTATGTGAATCCTTTGGTTTGTCCAATTCTGAAGCTGGACTGTGGGTTCAGGGCTGTACTTTTTTGCAGTTTTGAGATTTAACTGAGGGGGGAGCTGTGATTCAAAATCTATCTGCAGGTCCCAGTGTCCACTGACAGATGTATGTGTGCCTTGGAACCTACTTCCCACTGCCTTGGAATCTGTTCATGCAGTGGGGGTATATGTTTGCTCCCTGAAAGCAAAATGAGGTAAGAGAAAGGAAAAGAATGAAACAGGGAAGGAGGGTGGCAAGAGGAAGGTGTAGAGAGAAGAGTAAGAGGAAAATAGACAAACATACCAACTAACAAATGAAAAGAGAAACAAAGACAGAAAAGAGTAACAAAAACTAAAACATACAATCTTACAAACATACAAGCCAACCAACCTCCCTATTGATGTATTATTCCCCTACACAAACAGGAAGTCTAATGAAAAATAAATAAATAAATTTTAAAAATCAGTAAAATAACAGAAACAAAGCAAGTATGAAAACATTATCAATAACAGTTAGAAGATAGAGAAAAGATGGGAAAAATGAGTAAAACAAAGAATAAAAATAAAAAATAAAAACAAAAACAAGGAATCAGGCTCACTCTGAGATCTTCCTGTAAGTCCATTGTCCTTTCAGCTCTGATCTCTAGCTCTCATCACAGGCTGGTAGGGCTGGTCACAACTAGGGTCAGATGCCTCAGACCTATTGTGGAAGGAGGGTGGATCAGATATGGACTCAGTCAGCTTGCTGCCTGTCAAGTCTGCCACACAAATCTGTCCTGTCTGTGTCTGATATAGCATGGGGGAGGGGCTTCTGTCTCCCCAAGTTTGATGCTATTACCTTAGGTCCCAAGTTGGAGGCTGGGCAGAGCTGAGCTGAGCTGGGCAGGGCAATGCAGATCTCTGCCTGGTCTCGGTTCTCCAACTGATCTCTGGTCCCACTGTGGTTGGGGGCCAAGCCAGGGGAGGTGGAGGGCAAGACAGCGGGGGTGCTGCAGGTGAGTGTGGCTTGTGGTGGCTGGGGCAGGGTGGGGCAGTACAGCTGGTGAGGGAGCCTGGAGTTCCACCTGGCCAGGAGCCAGGGTGTCCCTGGGTGGGACTGCAGCAGCAGTGGTGGCAGCCACATCAGCAGAGCAGTGTGCGGGGCCAAGGGCCTCCAACCCGTGGACCAGTGCAGCTGGCTATGGTGGCAGCAGCAGTAGTGGTGGTGGCGGCATTGGCAGAAGCAGTGATAGAGCTGTGCATAGGACTGGAGTCTTCCAGCCCATAGGTCTGTGAGGCTGGCTGAGGAGCAGGCTTGCAGTGACAGCAGCAACAGCCACCTGGGGGAAAGTGAGAGTCTTTATGGACACTCGCTTTCACGGAGATCCTCACAGTCCTACCTGTCCCATCACCATCTTGCCAGAAGTCCAAGTTGGAGTTTTAATATACCTCTTTTAAAAATGAACAAAGCATCTGGACTGACCAAAAGGTAAAACCATTTAGACCTAATGGATATATCAACACTCCATCTAACAACAGTAGAAATGCACATAAAACATTTTTCAGAACAGACTATGTATTAGGTTACAAAACACATCTCAATACTTAAAAAAAATTATGCAAAATATTTTTTTCATACTACAATGGACTAATACCAGATATCAATAAGGATATGAAAACTGAAACATTTACAAATAAATATGCATTAAGCAACACACTTTTAAATAACCAATTTGTTTTGGAATAAATCACAAGGAAAGTCAGAAAAGTTTTATAATTTTCTAATAAATGTATAAGAAATAATAACACAACATAGCAAAATTTGTGGAATGCACCAAAAGCAGGGTTCAGAGAGAAATTTATAGCTGTAAATGTCTACATTAAAGATCTTAAATCAAGTACCTTAATTTTGCACCTTGAGGTAGAAAAAGGAGAACAAACTAAACCTAAAGCTATCAGAGAGAATGAAATAATAAAGATAAAAGTGGAAATAAATAAAACAGAGAATAGAAAAAGAATAGAATCAATAAGGCTGAAAACGATTTCAAAAAGATCTACAAAAATCAACAAACCTTTAGCTAGACTGACAAAAAAATGAGAAAACTCTGTTTTCTACTATTAAGCATGATGCTTACTTTGAAATTTTAATAAATGTCCTTCATTGTGTTAAAGGAACTTCTTTATTTTCCTAATGTTCTGATTATTCTTATCATTAAAGAGTGGTAGAGCTTGCAAAAATACCATTTCTGACTCAATTGAGATGATTATATTGTTTTTCTTCTTCATTCTATTAATGTGATGTGTGTTAGTTTCTAGCTGTACTGTTCAAACTGGGCCCTGGTAATGAGAACACAGTAAAATTGGTTGAAATTTATATCCTCACTGGTAACTCAGAAGAAATGTGATGTCTTGGTTTCTACACTTCTTTATCATTAAATCCATTATCATGGCACTGTAAGAGCACAAAACAGCTAGGAAATAGCATATCAGATAAACAAATCTTTACTATAGTTTTAAATCCTCAAAGTTAAAAATCTCACAGTAGTACTGTTCTTATACTTCAACTTTAAGTAGAATTTAAACTGTAGACTTCGTAAACCTTTTCTTATTTTTCTTTTATTATTTGAGTCTTCATTTCCTTACATTTTTTACATTCTCATTATCTATCCATTTTTTCCCTTCATCTTGTGCTAAACTCAGCTGTTCAAATGCTAATTTCATGCACCACATTATCTCATTCTGTATTTTGCACGAGCAGAAATTTTATGGCCAATTCCAATGTACAGGTTCTTTCGGCAAGATGGACAGAACTGCCATCATATTTAAATGTATGTAAACTTAGGCTATTTTTCCTAGTTTCTCTCAAATTCTACTTTGTCTAATACCTGATTTTCATTTTTTCCAAAAAAAAGGAAAGAAAGAAGAGGTATTACTAAACTAACACTTTGCTTCATACACCGGATTGTGAATTCACCCTCATATATCCATGAGGATTGAATTTCATCTACTGGCTATATGCAATTAAAAATATAAATCTGAGATGTAAGTACAGCAGCCTTGACAAAACTTTGGGGAAGTCTCTACTCAGTCAAACAATCTCTGCTGACTACTTCCCCATCTCTTCATTCCCTGGCTCCCTACTATGATCACTATCTAGTTCCCCATTCCTGTTTACTTAATTTTGGCTTCCTTTCCTAGGAACCCTGTTTGCATCAAATTTTTGCTAAGGTGTTATAATCTTTAGTTGGAAGACAGGCACTGAGTCTACACTTCTACAGTGCTCATGATACTGGCCTCACAATTTCCTGATTCGTAGCTTATATTTTGTCTTTAGTATTCAACTTATTCTTTTTATACATCTAAGTCTACTCAAATTTGTAAACAGAAGTTACAGTCTGGCATGGTTATTTATAAATAGAGTAAATTTTTAAAAAATTAAAGGTCCTTAATTTTACTTGTGTTCTTTGTTTAATGCTCAATTATCTTATCATTTGAGCAGTGTAAAATTGCCTGAAACATTTATCACAGCTTATAAATTCTATTATGTAAATTTATTGAGACATTTTAGACTACATAAAAAATTAGTCTATTTTTCTCAAGCATTCAAAACATCTATATTCAATTTAGTCAATATATACTTGGTAACATCTATGAAACATAAATTTAATAAATCACATTTTTAAATTTACAATGAATAAATACTAAAATTTCAAAAAGCACAAAAAGAGTATAAAATGTTACTACATTTATTAAGCATAACAAACAAGTTAGCTACGCTATGGATTTTAATAAGCATGTGCTCATTCAAGTGCACTCACACACATATACAGGGAAACACTACTGTGATTATAAGAGCTTTGTGACCAAACCCAAAGATTTGGATGATGGATTCACTGGTTGTGCCATTTGAGTGTCTACAATGATTAAAGTTTACCAGAAACACCTCAGTGGTCACCATTTTAAGAACCAGACCAATCTAAGAGCAATGATCATGGAGGAATCCCCAGTGATGTAATATTTATGCAAATAAATTGAATATCTTCATAAAACTATACCGATGGTTTTTTTAAGTAATTGAATATATAACCAAAAGAAACAATTCAAACAAGAATCTAAAATGTTGTGAACTAAGTTTGCTTCCCTATGAATAGAGTAAGAACCAATGAGAGGTCAAGGAAAATATCAGAACACCAAAAGAAAGACAGAAACCAACTTTTTTTTCTATGAGTGCCTGAGTATAGTTTGAGTAAATTTTCAAAGGTTTGGTTGGCCTTTTGACTAGGGCTTTGAGGAGTTTAATAACTTTTCTTCTCTGAAAACAACTATAAAATTGAATAAAGTTATCAAAACAAACCATATTAGAGATTTGAAACTAGATCAAGGAAAAAACAAGGAATTGAGAAAAGATTACCTGTGACAACCTGCCAGAATATCAGGTAAGAATGGAGGGGGTCTGTTGGCCATGAGGCTGTTCCCATCCTTCTCTCTTCATCTTTGTTAGCTAGAACATTTTTCCCAGGAGATGGCTTACCATCACAACCAAAAGTACTGTTGCCACAAATGGCACATGATTTGGGGAAAAAGGCAAACTGATTTTTTTCATCAATTTTGGCAAATTCAGTAGAAAATAAAGGGGAAAACTTTTAAACTCTGCTACAACTTGTTTGTAGTCATCATTGGTTGCATCAACTGAACTAGCTAGATATTTAACAGGGAGTTCTGGTTATTGAAAAGTTGTATAAGGGCTAGATGAGCTTTTCATATATTTCTGACTGACTGCAAAACTATGTTAATATGTAGAAGATACCTGAGAAAATCTGAGGTCTCTGAGACCTGAGATAGTTTGGATTCCTGAGAAGTAAAGCCAAAGAAGACTAGAAGATTGTCTATACCTTAAATGCATTTCAACATACACAGAGAACCTTCAGCTGAGGTTTCTAAAGCCTTTCTTCTTCACTCAATCAGATGAGCCTTAACAGGCCAAGCTAAAAAAAAAAAAATAGAATTTTTAAAATGAGAAGACATATAAGCAGGTACATTTTGTGGAGGAGACATATTTGGCAATTTAATCCAGAAAAGTTATTGGAAAAAAAAAAATCAAAATTCAAACATGTCACAGTATATTACCTAAAATGTACAGTTGTTAATAAAAAGTTTGAAACATGAAAAGAAAAAGAAAATTGTGACTTCTACTTTGGAAGAGTACTGGAAGGCAGTCAATAGAAACTGACTATCAAGAGCCTAGATTTTAGATTTTGTAGAAAGATTTTAGCTATTATAAATATGCTTTAAAAATTTAATGAAAATATGAAAAACATGACTCAATAAAGAGGAAATTCAAGCAAAGAAATAGAACAAGATGAAAATCCTAATATTGAAAGGTAAAATAACTAAAATGAAAAAGTCACTAGATGGAATCAGTAGTAGATCCAAGAGTAAAATAACTAACTAGAAAACTACAAGATGGAGGTAATACAGGCCAATAGAAGCTTTCCAGCCCAAAAACCAGATAGAAACAAACATTGAATAAAAATAAACAGAGCCAGCCGGGCTCGGTGGCTCAGCCTGTAATCCCACGCCTTGGGAGGCTGAGGTGAGTGGATTGCCTGAGCCTGCGGGTTCGAGACCCGCCTGGGCAACTTGGCAAGACCTCGTCTCCACAATAAATTCAAAAATTTGCCGGGCGTGGTAGTGCGCGCCTGTAGTTCCAGCTACTTGGAAGGCTGAGGCGGAAGGATCCCCAGAGCCCAGCAGGTCGAGGCTGCGGTGGCCAGGAGTGGCCACTGCACTCCAGTCTGGGCGACGGAGTGAGACTCCAACTCAAAAAAAAATAAAACAAATAAAAATAAAATAAATAAACAGAGCCTTAGAGAACTATGGGACAATAATGAGTATACTATCACTGTTGAAAGTATAATGTAAGTCCGAGAAGACCTTGAATGAAAATGGCAAAAAAAAAAAAAAAAAAAAAAAAATTTAAAGATGTAGCAAAGCACTTCCAAAATTTGATGGAACACAATTTATAAAACCAGGCTGGGCTCGGTGGCTCCAGTCTTTAATCCCAGCGCTTTGAAGGCCAAGGCAAGTGGATTGCCTGAGCCTGTGGTTCCAGACCATCCCGGGAAACTTGGTGAGACCTCGTCCCTACAATAAATCAAAAAAATTAGTCATGCATAGTAGTGCTCACCTGTAGTTCAGGCTACTTTGAAGGCTGAGGCTGAAAGATCGCCTGAGCCCAGCAGGTGGACGCTGGAGTGGCGTGAGCATGCCACTGAACTCCAGTCTCGGCTATAGAGACTCCAACTCAAAAAAAAAAAAATGTACAAAGTCAAGACATGAAGGACCTCAAATAGGTTTTATACAAAGTGATGTATAAACAGACACTTGATAGTCAAACTACTGGAAGCAAAAATTGAAAAAAATCTTGAACACAGTATGAGAAAAATGATTCATGTTATAAATTGGAAAACAATATAACTAGTGAAGAAATTCTTATTAGAAAAAAGGGGGGAAGGAATGCAGTAAAATGGCATATCATTACTAAATGAAAAATATTCAGGAAAGAATTATATGTCTAATAAAACTATTATATAAAAGAGAAAACTTTTTTAAAATTTCGAACAAGTTGCCGTTACTATGAATACTTTTAAAAAAAAGAAATCTATAAAGACTGAAAATAAATATCAGGTGACACTTATATAGGAAACTTATAAATGTCTATAGAAAAAATAAAAAGCACCAAAAATGATAGCTATGTGGGTAAATAAAAGGGTGTATAAATGTATATTTCTTCTGCTTTATTTTAAAATACTTTATTTAGGTGTGATTGATAAAGTTGCATAGATGCACCTACACTTATGATGGTATTACATTTCAATAAATTCATTTTTAGTTGAAAGTATCTTAAGTCGAAAATGTATTCAACATACATAACCTACTGAGCATAATAGCTTATCCTAGCCTCTCTAAGCTCAGAGCGTTTATCTTAGCCTAAATTGTGCAAAACCACTTAAAACAAGCCTATTATACAATAAAGTGTTAAATATCTGATGCAATTTATTAAACACAGTACTTAATGTGAATAACAGAATGATTGTGTGGGTATTCAAAATGTAGTTTCTACTAAATGCATATCACTTTTGTACCATCATAAAGTTGAAAAATCATAAGTTGAACCATCATAAGTAGGGACCAACTGTACACATTAAATATATACAGTTTTTTGTAGTCAATCTTTTCTCAATAAAGTGATCTAGAGAGCAAAACAGTCTGTATAAGCCTATCTTTTTCCTTAATTTCTTTTTAAAATAATATTATATAAAAATAATTACATTGTATGTTGGGTTTATAAGATAAATATTTATAATGACAGCACAATGGAAGGAAGCAAAGTACATTAGAGCAAGGTTTTTATTGTATATTGGAATTAAATCAGTTTTCCCTTTCTGTACTCTCTGTGAGACTCCCACAATTTAGGTAGAGGCTGAGCTAGTTTTCCTTTTCTATGTTTTGCCAAATCTACTAAAAGTTTCAGTAATGTTGGTGACTATTTGATCTATTTTTCAAAGACAATATGTGAGAGAGAGATTGAAAAATGGAGGTTTAAGGCACAAGAGTAAGCTCAGAAATTCTGTTGGATCTTTGCAAACAGTAAATACTGAAACGGGTTTTTTAAATGTCTTTGGAGAATGTCTGTTCAGGTTCTTTGTCCATTTTTTTACAAAAATATTGCAGTTTTTTCAGTCCATGGATTATCTTTTTATCTTATTGATTTTTTTAATCTTTTTTTCTTTTTTGCTGCGCAGAAGATTTTAGTTTGATATAATTTCATTTGTTTATTTTTGCTTTGTAGTCGGAGCTTTTGGTGTGATATTAAAGATACAATTGTAAAAGCTACCATCAAGGAGCTTTTCCCTTATGTTCTCTACGAGCTTTATGGTTTCCAACTTATGTTTAAGTCTTTTATCCATTTGAGTTGATATTTTTCTAATATGATGTTAGACAAGAGTCTTATTTTATTTTGCATGTAGAAATGTACTTTTCCCAGAACAATTTATTGAAGAGATTATCTTTTTCCTCATTATGTCCTCTTTGTGCTCTTTTTGAAAATGAGTTAACCATGTATACTTGAATTTATTTCTGGACCCTTTATTCTGTAACAATTGTATATGATTCTGTTTTTATGGCAGTACTATACTGTTTTGATCACTCTAGCTTTGTAATATTATTTTAACTTAGGATGTGTGATGCCCAAGTTCCATTCTCATTGCAGCATTAGTCACAATAGCCAAGATATGGAAACAAACTGTCTACTGTAAGATGAAGTAGACAGTAAGAAAATGTGGTAAATGTTATTCAAGTCTTAAAAAGAAGGTGATTCCAGGAAAAACAAACAACCTCATTAAAAACTGGGCAAAAGCTATGAATAGACACTTCTAGAAAGAAGACATATGGGCAGCCAATAGACACATGAAAAAGTGCTCAGCCTCACTAATTATCAGAGAAATGCAAATCAAAAACACATTGAGATACCACCTAACCCCAGTAAGAATGGCCATCATTAATAACTCAAAAAACAGCAAAGGCTGGTGAGGATGCAGAAAAAGGGAACATTTCTACACAGCTTGTGGGAATGCAAACTAGTTCAAACTCTATGGAAGACAGTGTGGCAATTTCTAAAAGAACTAGAAATTGACCTTCCATATGACACAGCAAATCCCCTACTGGGAATATACCAGAAGAAACTCAAATCATTCTACAAAAAAAGAGAACTGCACACACATATTTATTGCAGCACTATTCATAGTAGCAAAAACTTGGAACCAACCATGCTGCCCATCGAAACTGGACTGGATAAAAAAAAGTAGTACATATACATGATGGAATATTATGCAGCCATAAAATACAAACATTTGGACTTCCCAGCAAGTTGGATGGATTTACAGTATATAATACTCAGTGATCTATCACAGAAACAAAGAACTGAGCACCATATGTTCTCACTCATAAGTGGACCCTGAACATTTACCATAATACTATAAGAAAGGAATTGGCAGGTGGTAGGATAATGCCAGGAGAAGCGGGGGGAGCACACAACATCATTAAGGGTACCTGATCTCAAACCAGGTGAAGTGGGGACAAACGGGAGGCCCAAACTTTACCTGAACAATGACTACTTATATACCTAATGCTGAATTGTACCCTACATCTTTAAAATAAAAAAAAAGGAAGAGATCCTGCCGCATCACAGAGAGATTTGGAGAACATTCTGTCAAGTGATATAAGTCAGACACATAAATAAAAATATTGCATGGTCTCACTATATATGGAATCTTTAAAAATTAAATATACAGAGATAAATAATAGAATAAAATAGTGTTTACTACTATGGATGGTGGAGAAGAGTAAGTGGGGAGATGCAGGTGAAAGAATACAAAGTCGTCAATATGTAGGATTAACAAGTCTAGTGATCAAATGTATAACATGAAGACTATGGTTAATAAAATTGTAGAGTCTTAAGAATTTTTGTTAAATAGGTAGATTTGAGCGGTTTTTGTTCACCACAGAGGAACTATGTGAGATGATATGTCTGTTAATCTGCTTTATTATAGTAACTATTTTTATATGTATCTCATTACACCATGTGCTCACTCAGTCTGTCACCACTACAGCTAACACCAGTATTTACATGCCACACGGGTGCCCAAGGTCAGGCATGTTCCGTCTGCCACAACCACCACTGGAGTCCAAGGTACGGCTACCCTGACATCCCTGTTCTCAGTGAAGCCTCACTACAGTCTTTACTAACAACCGCATTGAGAAAATCACAGACATAACTGACACCGATCCCATCCAAAGAAATATCATAAGGCAACTACTACTGCACACACCCAGAATCAAAGCTAAAGTGTCATGCTCAAATAACATTAGCTAAATCTAAAGGAAAAAGTCTTACCTGACAAAAGTCAATCCAAAAAATTAAAATAAGGATTGATATACCAGATGCTCAGATATCAAGCTAAGGACACAAGAAAAATGAAAAAAATAAGAAAATATAACATCTCAAGAGGAACATTGTTATCATCCAGCAACACATTCCAGTGAAAAAGAAATGTATAAAATGAATAAACAAGAATTCAAAATAATAATATTAAAGAAGCTCAGTGAAATGTTAAAGGATAAAAATAAGTATTAGAAAGATCAGAAAAACAATTCAAAAACATAGACATAACAAATGCTAAAAAGGAAGGGAAGAAAAGGAAACTCTTACACATTGTTGGTGAGAATGTAAATTAGTACAGCCATTATAATAAACAGTATGGATATTCCTCAAAAAACTTAAAATGTAGCTATAATATGATTCAATAATCCCACTACTGGGTATTTGTCCAAAGAAATAGAAATCAGTATATCAGAAGAATACCCACACCATGTTTATCGCAGCACTATTCACAGTAGCTAAGATATGAAATTAATCGAAATTAAACGAATGCATGGATTGAAAAAAATATGAAAAAATATGAAAGATGTGTATATAAACAAAGAAATATTACTCACCATAAAAAAATGAAATTCTATTATTTACAGCAACATGAACGAAACTTGATATCATTTTATTTCTGCACTTATCTTTGATTATTTCTCTTTTTTTTGTTGCCAAAATTGAATTTAATATGCTTTTCATTTACTAATACCTCATGGTGAAACTTTAAATTATTGATTTTAAGTATTTTTTTCTTTCTTACTATTTAAACTTTTTTCCAATCACTATTCTAACTATATCCACTAATTTAAATATTCTTTTATTCTCATCTAATTTGAAATATGATTTATCACATGTTTTTCCTGTGATTTATGATTTTTAAAGTGAGTTGTTTAATTTCCATGTATTTGGACATTTTGCATTGTTTGTTTATTTATAATTTTTTTTCATTTTAGTCATTGTACGTACTTGATTTAATTTTGATGGAATCTAATTAGTCAGCTTTTTCTTTGTAAGTTTTTTGTTTGCTGATCAGAAAGGTTAGATTTTCTCATATGACAATTAATACAAAATAAATTATTCTGAGGTTTTGATTAAAGTTACATTGAATTTGTAGATCAATTTAGGAGTCTTAAAGATTCTTTAGATTAAAATGTTTGGGAAAAGGACCAAAAATACTATTTTATAAAGCTGACTTATTATGATGTACTGGTATTGCTAATATTTTTTTAAAACCTATTCTTAAATATTTTATTGTAATTCCTTTGAAATTGTAATTGTTTTAAATTTTACTTTCCCATTTTGTGTGCTGTATAAATACAACTTATATTTTTAATATTTACCTTGTATTCTGCACTACTACTTAACTCATGTTAATGTTCCTAATAGCATTTTAATATAAATTCCATAAGACAGTGTTTTTCTAACATTTTGCTCTCAAGAATGCTTTGTATTCTTAATAAATTATTAAAGCAAACATAGTACTTCTGTGGGTTCTATTTATCAAAATTACTACATCACAAATGAAAACTCTAAAATTTATTAAATAGTAAATGTAAAGTAATTTTAAAATAATAATAAATGAATTAGCATTTTGGCATTAACCCATTTTTATGAAAAATGCCTATATTTTCTAAAATAACAGTAAAGTTAATAGGAAGACTGTCACTGTTTTATGTTCTATTAAAATATTGGGCTTAATAGAAGACAGTTGAGTTTATTCAGACATGCCAATACATGTGTGTTTGTCTTGTTTTAATTTGCAGTTTTCTAATAACACGATGCTGAGCATCTTTTCATACACTTCTTGTCATATGTACATTTCTTTGGTGTTGTCTGTTCAAATCTTTTGCCCTGAGTTTTTGCTTTCTTATCGTGAGTTTTAAGAGTTCTTTGTTATAAAGACTATTTCTTCATTTAATTGTTCTCATTTCTTTCTCAAAGATCAATGATCTATATTTGCGTGGGTCTATTTCTATGCACTCTATTTTGTTTAATTGATCTGTTTGTCTACTTTTTGCCAGTATGACTCTATCTTGTTGACTCTAACTACATGGTACATTGTGAAATCAGACAGTCAACTCTCTGACTTATTTTCCTCCAATATTATTTTTGCTATTCTGGGTCTTTTGCCTCTCCATATAACTTTGAATCAATTCAGTAATTCTCACAACAAATAACTTGCTGGGGTTTTAATTGGGATTGTATTGACTCTGTAGATCAAGTGAGAATAACTGACATCTTGACAATATTGAGTCTTCCTATCTGTTGTAGTCAGTTTGGGCTGACATACAATAGACCAGTTGGCTTAAACAAACAGAAACTTATTTCTTACAGTTCTTTAGGCTAGGAAGTTCAAGATCAAGGAGCAATTTGATTCGATTTATAGTGTTCCTGCTATGTCATCACAAAGGACACACACAGAGAGAGAGAGAGAGAGAGAGAGAGAGAGAGAGAGAGAGAGATGAAAGTGAGCTTATATCGCTCATGTCTTCTGTGCTTTGTATAAGAGTGTTAAACCTATCAAAAAGGGTTTCATCCTTATGATCTAATTACCTCCCTAAATAAGTCCAAATCCTAGCAAACCAAACTCCATAATGTCTCAGTACTTGAGAATAATCATTGGCTTGATGCTTTTACAGACCCATTGGAATGGTTACCTCACCTTTCAAATCCATTGTGGCTGAGGTCTCACTTTCCGAATCCACTAGAGTGGAGGTTCTGCCCTTGAAGTTCTGCTGTGTGGAAGATCACATAACCAGGGTTCTATAGGGCAGGAATCAGGCCTTCAGGGTTCTGCCATATGGAAGTTATGCCCCCAAGACTACGTGACCCACCTCCAAGGCTTTGGTCTGAGGGAATCTAGCCTGTTGAAACCAAGGCAATAGCTCCCTTTTAAACTGAAGAAACAGCCCTGATGATCTCCGAATCACTTTCAAAGTTATTCTTCTCCTGGCTTAAAAAATAGTATTCAGCCACAATTAAATGTCTCTTTGGTCTTGTCCTGTAAAATCCAAGAAGTCTGATAGCTTTTCTTCATTCTGCCATGAGTTTTCCATCCTTTTCAGTTCAAACTGGCAGCATTCCTGCTGGGGTGAATGAGTAGGTCCATGGTTCACAACCTACATAAATTGACCACACTCTTAGTGTAAATTGACCACATTCTTAGTGTTCTCTTCCGAACGAGTTTTCCCATGTTTTGTAATGTAGAAAAGCCAGTTTTCTAAATCCTAAATTATGGCTTGTTTTGATTAATAATTGCAGCTTAATTTATTTGTTTTCTCTTGTGTCTTACTATAAGCAGTCAGGAAAAAGCGAGCCACCCCTTCAACACATGGCATAGAGTTCTCCTCAGCTAAATATGCAATTTCATCACTTTCACGTTTTACCTTCCACAAAACACTAGGACTCAAATGTAGTTCAGCCAACTTCTTTCCCACTTTATAACAAGGATCACCTTTCCTACGGTTTCCAATAACATGTTCATTTACATCTGAAACCTAATCAAAATAGCATTTACAGTTCATATTTCTACCAAGATTCTACTCATGACTGTTTATGTCTTCTCTAAGAAGTTGGAGGTTTTCTCTTCAATTTGCCTCTTTTCTTTCTGAGCTTTTACCACAATAGCCTTTAGCAGTTTGTTTTCAGCAAAATTGACTTTTTCTAGCATGTACTCCAGAACTCTTCCAGCCTTTACCCATCACCCAGCACAAGGCTGCTTTTGCATTTTTAGGTAATTGTTATAGGAGCACCCTCCTTCACAGTACCAATTTCTATCTTAGTCAGTTTGACCTTATAACAAAATATCATAAACTTGGTGGCTTAAATAACTAAACTTTATTTCTGAAAATTCTGGAGACTGAGAAGTTTAAAATCAAGATGCCAGTTTATTTAGTACCTGATGAGTATCTGTAATTTTTGTGGTCATATCTTCTCACAGTGAACAAAGAGACCATTTTTCTCATATCTCTTCTTACAAGGGTACTAATCCTGAGGGTTCCACTCTTACAATGTAATTTCCTCCCACAGATCCATCTCCAAATATAACACAAATAAACATTGTGTTTTAGGGATTCAACATGTGAATTTAGAGGTGAGGGGAACAGGCATTCCTCCTATAACACTATCCATGTACATGAAATATATTTTTTTATTTGAATTTTTATCAGAGTTATGTAGTTTCCCTCATATATATCTTGTACATATTGTTTTAGATTTATTTCTAAGTATTACTTTTATTTTGGTACTAAGTGTCTGAACATTAAATTTCATTTGCTCATTGACACTATATGAACTTGTTAGAAATTAAACTTGTATGCTGCAACTTGCTATAAATAAATATAAATTTTAGGAGTTTTGTTATTGTTGAGTTGAAAGAATTTTTATGAAGACAATCAAGTAATTCTTGAACAAAATATGTATTTATTTATTTATTCATAATATGTATACCTTTTATGTCCTTTTCTTATCTTTTTGTGTTAGCCTGGACTTTCAGTGCAATGATAAATAGCAATAGTGAAACTGTACATCCTGTCTTTTTTATTATCTTAGCTATAAAGCATCTTATTTTTGCCATTAAATATGATGTTAGCTATAGTTTTTTCTGTGAATGCTGTTTATCAAATTCAGGGAGTTCCCTTTTATTTCTATTTTCCTTAGAGATTTTCTTTTAAATGGGCATTAGATTTTGTCAAATGATATTTTTTGCATCTGTTGATTTATTCATATGATATTTGTTCTTTATTCTGTTAATGTAATGGACTTACTTATAATGATTAAATTTAAAATGTTGGATCAGCCTTGTATAACTAGAATGTTTCAATTGGTAACATTATAAAATTATTTTTATATATTATTAAATTCAGCATGTCAGTTTTTTGTTTTTTTTGTTTTTTGTTTTTTTTTTTTACTAATTTTCATCTGGGTACATGAGAGATCAAACTGGCTTGTAAATTTCCTATTGGGATAATTATGTTTTCTTTTTAAGTCTTTCATTCTGTTAGTGTGGCATTGTACTTACAGATTTGCATGTGATGTACCTTTTTGCATACAAGGGATAGATCCTGTTTGATCACAGTATAGGATACTTTTAATGTGCTGTTGAATTTGGTTTGCTAGTATTTTATTGAGTATTTTTACATTTATATTCATCAGGGATGTTGAATGTCAATAAAATAAAACTAGAATAACAGCAACAGTAATAACTTAGGTAAATTCATAAATACATAGCAACCTTTTTATTATTTCAATAGCTTTAGAGGTACAAGTCATTTTAATTACATGGATGTACTATATAGCGGTGAAGAAGTCTGGGCTTTAAGTGTACCTGTCACTCCCGCATAAGTGTAACTTTCTTGAATATCAGTTGGGTCAAACATTCATTGAGGAAGTCAAAGGGAATTCCAAAATGTCCAGATGTTTCAATTCCAAATGTTTCAATTGAGACAAATGAAACAAAAACAAAAAACAAACAAACAAAAATCCCAGCATCCTAGAACTGATGAGATGCGGGCAAAACAACCTAAAAGCACTTAGAGGAAATTTAATAGAAATAAATACACTAAATATAAAGAAAGTTCTCAAATAAGCAACCTAACTTTATACTTTACTCACTACTTTCTTACACCTCAAAGAATTAGGAAAAAAAAAAAAAAAAAGAACGAACTAAACCCAAAGTTAAGCAGAAGTAAAGAAGGAATAAGTATCAGAGCAGAAAAAAATTACATAAAGGAGTCTTTTAAATATAAGAAAAAATCTAACTAAAAGATTTAAAAAAAAAAATAAACAATCAACAAAACCTTAGCTATACTAAAAAAGAGTGAATGGTCCAATAAATAAAATTATGAATAAAATAGAAAACATTACATCAGCTGTCTCAGAAAAAAAGATTATAAAGTACAACTATGAACAATTATACACAAACAAATCAGATAATTTATAAGAAATGAATAAATTTCTAGAAACATACAACCTACCAAAATTGAATCAAAATGAAATGGAAAGCATGAAAAGACAATAACAAAAATTTCAATTAATAATCAAAAACATCGCAACAAAGAAATGCCCAGTATGTTATGATTTCAGATTAATTCAAACATTAAAATAATTAATTAGTCAATCTTTCTTAAACTTAAAAAAAAAAATAGATAAAGAAACACTTCCAAACTCTTTCTTTGAGGCTAGCATCATGCTGCTAACCAAAGACAAAGGTGTCTTTTACAGTTTTTTTTTCAAATGTTTACATTAAAAATATCTTGGGGCTGGGCTCAGTGGCTCAGTCTGTAATCCCAGCACTTTAAGAGACTGAGGCAAGTGGATTGCCTGAGTCCACGGGTTTGACCAGCCAGGGCAACTTGGCGAGAACTTTTCTCTACAATAAATCAAAAATTAAGTGTGCGTGGTAGTGTGCACCTGTGGTTCAGGCTACTTGAAAGGCTGAGGCAGAAGGATCCCAGTAGCCCAGCAGATGGACCTGGGGTGGCTGTGAATGTGCCACTGCACTCCAACCTGGGCGACAGAGTGAGAGTCCAACTCAAAAGAAAAAAAAAAAAATCTTGGAACTGTTTAACTGCAATGGAAATTAGAGATCAAAATTACTGATCTTTCCAAACATCATAAAGCATTTTTATCATCTTAATAATTTCAGAACCTTTATTGGTAACACACTAATTTAAATTGGCCATATAAAGTTTTTCTATGCTAAATTACACCAAATATAATACTACATTATAAATTTTCCAATGTTATAATGAAAAGTCTTTCTCTTAATTACATGTTTTATGCTGTAGTATTTATAAGAATGTTAATTAAGTTTTCACTTAATTAAGTTTAAGTTTTTTTTAGGGAGATTATGCTAGTATATGTGATGACTATAATCTTTGGTGGAATAAATTCACCACATTAGGATTTCTAAGAGAAATCTTATTTCCAAAATTTGAACTGATGTTTTAAGCAAATGATAGCAGGGTGGTGGTTTGAGAGGGTGGAAGAGGTATACTGATTAAATAATTTACAATGTATAAAACATGTAGGATAACCTGACACAAAGTATTTTTTTAAATGCTCAAAAGAGAACATTACCTACATTTCCTTGCAAGCTTGCATTTCTAATTCCTTCTCCCCAAAATTAAAGTAGCTCAAAATGTCATATTGAAAGAAAAGGGTACATCCAATGCACCCAGTTCTTTTTAAATCAATGGGAGAATGATCAGATGCACAATTTATGTTCTAAAGCACTTGGAGACAGCCAAAGAAACTATGGAAGGAAAGACTTGTGATTTTTTCATGTGATGTGAAACCTCAAATGTGAAGACTTGTAAGAGTTCTGGTGATTAAAAAATAATAAATACATAGGCAGTGGACATATCAATTATACTTCGTTCATCATTCACACAAGTGTATACTTCACTAAAAGAGTTAACCAGCTTTGCATTCTTACACACACACACATAAACATGGAACAGGGTCATGTTGGTGAGATAAATAACTCCCAGTGGGCACAGTGCCTTCCTTAGAGAATATTGCAATTTCTACCTATAAAGACCTGTGATGAGAGAGACAAGAGAGTGGTAATGACTTTTTACCTCTGTATGTATGAACAACCTATAATTCCCAAAACTAAGCTACAAACTAAATTACATTGAAAATAGGATTTTAGACTTCTAATGTAATACTCTTCAATGTGCTGAAGGAGATTGTATGAAATATTTACTGAATTTCTACCATGTCTCAGTCACTGTGCACTGTGAAGTGATACAAGAGTACGTAAAACAGCTTATACTTTGACTCCATATAAGGTGGGCACTCCAAAATTGAATTTATTTACTTAAAATGTTTATTTATTCTTATATGTTTAAACTTTAGTCACCTTCAAAATACTCTCTGTTGATGCCATATACCTATCGAGATGCTTTTTCCACACCTCAAAACAGTTTTTGAACTCTTCAGCCTTCATGCCTTTAAATGCTTCTGCTATTTTCTGCTTCACTTCTTCCACATTGACAAAACATTTCCCTTTGAGAACTTTTTTTTTTCATCCAAGGAAACAAAAATAAATTAGCTCAGGGTGAGATCCAGTGAGTAGGGAAGGTGGGGCAAAGGGATCTTGCAGTTTTTGGTCAAAAGCTGCTGAATACTCAGAGTGGTGTGGGGAGGTTGTTCATATAAATCACCCATCATGAAATGAGCAAATTCGTCGAAAGAATCCCCCTCAAAATAAAATCAGTGAAGCTGAACACAGCCTCTCACAACAACACTAGTTGGTATACTAATACCAGTGAGTTTCTAGAACACTTACTCTAACGGGGAAACCTGTACTGCCAAAGTCTCACCTTCTAAAAAATAATTAAGTCTTTTTGGGGTCCTCCCTCATATAATATGCAAGAAAGATAAATTAACTAATAATCACAGTACTGTGTCATAAGTGATTTGACAAATGTAAGCAAAGCATGAAAGAATTGTATATTTAAAGTATATCTAAATGTTCCTAATCACATAATTTTTAAGTATCAAACTTCAGTTCTGTAGGAATTGCAATACAATGTAATATCTTTCATAATAAAAGTATGACTATATGCTAATGAAAATTACAGGACAAATGACTGTATTATACCAACTCCCTGGAACAAATTTGGAGGTCAGATATCAAGACATAAAACAAAATTGTAAAAATGCATGTAGAAGTCTGGCAGGTATTATAGAAAATAAAAATAATTTGTCAGCTCTTAGTATCACTTATTTTTTCTTTTATAAAGTATTATTAGTTTTAAAATTAATAAATTATTTTTGGTAAAATAAAACTATTTGTTTCTCATTTATCACTTGTGTTCATATGTTTAATGTTAAACAATCACTTCTCTTATATTTTAATATCAAAACTTTCAAGCATTATTAACTATAGAAATGCTTAAAATAATGATAAATTTAACAATGTTGCTAAAATAATTGTATAACAATACATACTTATAAGCAACGTTTACCTCAATATATCAAATGCATTGGGTAGGTAAATTCTGAAACAAAAATTTTAATTGTAACTTCCTAGTTTTCACCGAAGTGCTTAGTTTCTCAGTTGCAGCACCCCTCAAACTGTAGGTTAGACAATCATATGACATGAAAAACATTTAGAAGCTTTTTTCTTCACATTTTCAGATTTATAGTCAGGATTTTGTAGATACATTTTTCCCAATGAAATAAACATTATGAAGAGAAAACAAACAAAATAGCCTTTAATTCTACCACAAATTCATTGGCTAGTCTAGATATGCTTCCTCAAATAGTCACATTTTAAACTGACTTGTGAATTGCTAAACATTATGCTATTATGTTTTGAATAAACTGGGAGTTTATGTTTAATTATTAAAGTAGCATATTAGGTGATAAGTGCATTGCTCAGATGTTGACTATAGCACAATAATCAATATGGTTAACTTATTTACACAAGTGAATTAAATTTTTATTACATTTTACTAAAAGAAAGATTATTAATATTTAAACAAAATAAAAATTTTACATTAAAACAAAAGGACATTGTTAATAATTTACTTATCCTCCATTTCAAGAATTTCATAGGTACAAATCATATTTCAAAATCCTCTTCTGCTGAATTACTAATAAATATGCAACATCAACACATTTTAAAATCCTGTGGCAAGCTAAAGTCTGATCAAATATGAGATGTATCAGCAACATATCCTCATTCAATTTACTCAAAAATATCAAATGAGACAAGCACCAAATTATTAAGGATAAGACCTGTTAATGTTGGCATATGATAGCTGTTACAATTTTAAGTTATCATATCAAGCCAAAAATAGATTAATATAAACAAAAATCTTATTCTATGTAACTGATAATAGAACTTTTGAGAAGTAATATTTATAATTATCTTTTATAATACTAGATATTAAACCCTAGGAAAAGGTATTAAGAAAGATTTGAAAATTTTCTGAATAATTTTATCAACAGGAGTGAATACACCAAATCTAGAAAAGATGGCAGCATGAAACCAAGTGTCAACTACCTTTCCTTCACTCTGATCTGCTAAAACTTGACAAATTAGCCATAGAGAATTTTACTTATAGAAAATATAAACATATGCTGAAACTAAAAAATGATAAAAACCTCCAAAGATAATCTTAACTAACTAAAAAATAAAAATAAAAATGACCAACTCTATTCCCATTTCTAAATTCCTATTTCTAAAAATTTGTAATTTTGCTTGTACAAGCGCTGGGAAACCTCATTGTGTCTAACTTGAATAGAGCTGAAAGGGGCTACAAGTGAGGTAAAAAACAAAGCAAAACAAAACAAAAAAACAATAAAAAAAACACTCTTCTCCACTCCCATTTTGGAAATGTGTAAAGCAAAGATGAAATAAAAGAATTAAAACACAAGGCTAAATGAATTTACTTTGAGAGAATAATTTTTTTTTTTTAATTTGGGAGCCAGCTACTATATTATTACTCATAGGTTATGGATAGAAAAAAAAACATTAAAACATGAGAAACCCTTTATTTGGAGCCAGATTTACCTTCACGTAGTTCGATAGCAGTCAGATATTTAATTAAGCAAACTGACATGTTGGAAGTAATTTGCTACTCATGTATAGAAAAAAAGTAAATTGATACACAAAATTTATACTTAAATGTATTCCACTTAAATGTTTTTATGGAAAAAAGAAAAAGAATATCAATTCTTACCTCACATAATATACAAAATTTTACTCAAAAATGGATAGTAGACTTAAATGTAAAAGCTAAAACTTTTTTTTTTTTTAAGTTGGGCCTTTCTCTTGATTCATTTTTCTTTGAGCTGGGGGACAATAGTGAGATTATTTTTCGAAATATTTTCATTTATTTCTCTCAAGTTATGCTTCAACAAATGGCAGTTGTGCAATGCTGAACTGTACCTAGCCAATCAATCATGAAAATCTCCATAGTACCTACTTGTTAATGTTTGTGGCTGAGAGCGTTTCCTTTTGTTGCTTTACTAATACATTAACTTTGTCTTTTTTAGCATATGCAGGCTTTATATTATTATAATTCATAAAATTTTGGAATTATTTTCTTAAAGTTAATGTTTTTGAATATTAGTATTTCTTAATGATCAGCCAGTTTTACAAATCAGACGTTCATGCATATGTGCACATGTACATACTCACAGGGTATTGGTTACTTATCTATTGTTATTTAATCACAAACCTGCCCTACGAATGTCACTGTTTTCAATGATTTCTAATAGATGAATTGCTTCGGCAGCCCATATTTGCACTTTCAGTCCTGCAAACCTTTATTGACCCTCTCTTTTTGAAACATAGTGTGATTTTTCTTTTTCTGATTGAAACCATACATATATTTGTGCTAGAATGCTTAAACAGTAAAACGCCTGTGCATTTATATCTGCTGTTCTAATATATAGAGAACAGCCATTTAAAACATTTAGAATAGGCATACATTTTGAGATATGAAAGGTGGGCCGAAACAATTACTGCTCACTTGGTTTTATGTCTTCAAAATGAAAGAAAATTTCACTTAGTGAAAATTGCCTTCATAGATATTATTATTCAAATCCTTATTCAAAGTCAATAGTTAGGGGTTACATAGATATACATTAACTATTCTAGAGCTGGTAGACAGGTATAGGTGCTCTAATGGAATGAGGTAAATGACAGACTTTTCTACTCTACAGTAGAAAGGTTTTATTATTCTTGGCAAAATCTTTAATAATTCATAAAATTAATTTTGTTACTATTACATAGACTTACTTAGATGTCCTACTGAGTAATTATGTTGGGAAAAATACTTTAGAACTAATCAAGTTTAAAAAAAAACAATCATAATTTCAATTATTGACTAAAATGTGAATGCCATTTTTGATGAGTAATATTTTACTTCTGTAATTTTCCAAGATGCATTACACTTCTCCACATTCTTCAAATTTGTAAGGTTTTATCATTTCTTGGTATTATGAACCCTATTGAGGTTCCCTTTAGTATTTGTAGGAAGGGAGGATACTGTTTGAAGTTTATTAAAATTATATTGTGCCCTCACACCTAATGAGATAAAAAATATTAAACAGATATTTTAGAAACGTTATAGCTCTAGAACTAAATTTAAGGAAACAAATGCAAAAACTTAAGGTAAATATTTTGTAAATCTTCTATTTGTATTTGCTTATCACTTATAATTTAGAATTCTTAATTTCTAATTAAGAAATATTTTTACAATAATTGGTGAATTATTTTTAATGAGTAAAGGCTAATAAGTAACATCATCATAACCAAAGTTTATTTGATTGCCAAAATATCTTAGTCCAAGCGATTGGATTTGGTTTTTTTGTTTTAGCATTTGTCTTTGTATGTACTTAAATTGATCTTGTTGGAAGGATAACTGAAGCAGGTCACCATAGTTTTGGTTTATTTTTGTTTTTTACATTCATTACCTAATATTGAGCATTCTTCCTGTTACTGAAATGCATGCTCCCAATACATGATTTTTTATTGATCCATGTCAAAGCATTATAACGTGGTAGTTAAAAAAATAGATTTGCAAAACACACATACCTGGGTGTGTGTGAACACACGTAGTCCACCTTTATCATCCACTAGGTTATTTTTGTTGGTTTTTTTGCTTACTCATATTGTGAAATGGGATATGGTTATAGAATGTTTTATATCCACTTAGAATTTATGTATTGATCCCTCATCATCAATGTGACTATACTTAAATATAGAGTCTTTAAAGAGTTAATTATGGTTAAATGATTTATACCACAGATACATGCCCACAGAGCAAAGTTCATGTGAGCACACTGCAAGAAGGCTGCCATCTACAAAAACAAGGAGGGAGGCCTTGACAGAAACTCAACTTGCCAATCCCTTGATTTTGGACTGCTAGTCTCCAGAACTATAAGAACATAAATTTCTGTTGTGTAAGCCACCCACACTGTGGTATCATAATTTTTCTAAAAAATTAACACATATGCTAGGAATTTTTATTATTTAAAAATGATATAATTATTGAGACATCGACTTTTCATAGGACTTTAAAAAGAATTATTGAGATATGTAGATAATGCACAATAACTGCTTATTACTTTTCATTATTATTAACTTGTATGGTTTAGTAATTTCATTTACAGATGAGAATCCTAGAAATCAAAAAAGGAAGAGACTTATCCAAAGTCATAAATTGTAAAATTTAAAACAAGGTTTACAACTATTTATTCTAAATAATATTTATAAACATACTTTATTTTATTATATTTCACTCTGTTGTACTTTGCAGATACAGATATTTTGGATATCTGTGGCAAACCTGTGTTAAGCAATTCTGTTGGTGCTGTGTATTCAATGGCATGTGCTCATTTTGTGTTTCTGTAACGTTCTAGCTTTTCTCACAGTATTTCAGGCTTTTTTCATCATTACACTGTTATAGTGATCAGTGATCAATAATCTTTGATGTTATTATTGTCATTATTTTGAGGTCCCACAAACCTGTCCACATAAGACAGTGAACTTAATATAATTTCTTGTGTGTGTTCTGACTGTTCCACAAACTGGTTGTTCCCCCATCTCTCTCCTTCTCTTTGGACCTCCCTATTCCCTGATACACAATAATATTGAAATTAGGCCAATTAATAACCCTACAATGTCTTCCAAGTGTACAAGTAAAAGAAAGAGTCACATGTCTCTCACTTAAAACCAAAAGCTAAAAACGATTAAGGTTAGTTAGGAAGGCATGTTGAAAGCACACAACAAAGCTAGTCCACTTGAAGCAAATAGCCAAGTTATGAAAGCAAAGTAAAAGCGCTGAAGAAAATTGAAAATGTTACTCCAGTGAACACACAAGTGATAAGAAAGTGAAACAGCTTCATTGCTGATACCATATAGAGAAAGTTTTAGTGGTGTGAATAGGTGATCACACTGGTTACAACATTTCTTTAAGCAAGGCAAAGCTTGAATTCTGAGAGGTGAGGAAGCTGCGGAAGAAAAGTCTGAGGCTAGCAGAGGCTGGCTTATAAGGTTTAAGGAAAGAAGTCTTCTCCATAATGTAAAAGTGTAAGGTGAAGCAGTAAATACTAATGTAGAAGTATCAGTAAGTTATCCAGAAGATCTAGCTAAGACCATTGATGGAGGTAGTCGCACTAAACAACATATATTCAATATAGGCGAAACAGTCTTATATTGGGAAACAATGCTATCTGAGGCTTTTGTATGTAGAGAGAAGTCAGTGACTGGCTTTAAAGTTTCAAAACAGGCTGACTCTCTTGTTATGGGCTACTGTTGCAATCTTAGGGAGCTTAAGACTTATGCTAAATTTATTCTGCCTGTGCTCTGAAAGTGGAACAACAAAGCCTGGATGAAAGCATATACATTTACAGCAAGGTTTAATGAATATTTTAGGCCCACTGTTGAGAACTAGTGCTTAGAAGGAAAGATCCCTTTGAAAATATTACAATGCATCTAGTCACCCAAGGTCTCTGATGTATCGATATGTAACAAAAATAGTAATATTATTTTTTGCTATATTCATTTTAAAGGCCATGGATCAAGGATTAATTGTAATTTTCAATCTTATTATTTAAGAAATACATTTCTGAAGACTGCAGATTTCATAGATAGTGATTCCTCTGATGGATCTGAGCAAAGTAAACTGTAAACTTTTGGAAAAGTTTCTTCATTCTAGATACCATTAATAACATCTGTGATTCATAGGAGAAAATCAAAATATCAACATTAACGGGAGTATGGAAAACACACCTACAAAGGACAAGCTGAGGAGCATTTAATATCATTTCTTGTCTAATCTAACACGATATGAAGAAAAAAAGGAAATCTAACAGTGCACCGATCTTACAGGTAAACATACAATAAAAATTAGTAGACATATAAAGGAACAGGGAAATTCAGTACTTACTAAGGAGAAAAATCTGTTAGTAGAAATAAACCTAAAAATGACAGCAAGACTAAAAATGATTAGCAAAGATATTAATTCCCTGCTGACTGGAGAATGTCCTTTAGAATTTCTTTGGCCGGGCTCAGTGGCTCAGCCTATAATCCCAGCACTTTGGGACACCAAGGCAAGTGGATTGCCTGAGCCAGTGGGTTCGAGACCAGCCCGGGCAACTTGGCAGCAACTTGGTGAGATCTCGTCTCTACAATAAGTCCAAAATTAGCCAGGCATGGTAGCACAAGCTTGTAGTACTGTCTACTTGGAAGGCTGATGTGGAAGGATGGCTGGAGCCCAGCAGGTCAACGTTGGAGTAGCCATGAGTGTGCCACTGCACTCCAACCTGGGTGACAGAGTGAGACCCTAACGCAGAAAAAAAAAAAAAAAAAAATTCTTATAGTCCAGATCTGCAGGTGATGAATTTTTTAGATTTTGTTTGAAAAATATTTTGCCTTTATTTTTCTTTTCTATTTTTTTATTTTAAAATTGTGGTTTACAATTCAGGGTTAAGTGTTAGGTTTCCAACTATGCCTTGTGCAGGGACCCTTGGTGATGAGGTGTGACCCCATTCGTCAGGCAGATTTCCACTGCTGTCAATGTCACCTCCCCGCCCCTCCCCCTGGAGATTCCTGCTACTTTCAATACTTTTCTTATAGTATTATGATGTTCAAGGTCCACTTATGAGTGAGAATATGTGATTCGCAGTTCTTTGTTTCTGTGAAAGATCACTCAGTATTATAGACTTTAAGTCCATCCAGGTTGCTGCAAAGTTCATGATTTTGTTCTTCTTTATGGCTGTATAATATTCCATTGTGTATATGTACCATATTTTTTATCCAGTCTTCATTTGATGGACAGCACAGTTGGTTCCATGTTCTTGCTATTGTGAACAATGCTGTGATAAACATACGTGTGAAGATATCTTTTTTATAGAGTGATCTGAGTTCTTTCAGGTATATTCCCAGTAGGGAGATTACAGGTTCATATGGAAGTTCAATTTTTAAAAGTTTTAGGAATTGCCACACTGTTTTCCACAGAGGCTGTACCAGTTTACACTCCCACTAACAGTGTAAAAGTGTCCCCTTTTTGCCACATCCTCTCCAGCATCTGGTATTTTTTGAGTTATTAATGATGGCCATGGTGACTGGAGTTAGGTGGTATCTCACTGTAGTTTTAATTTGCATCTCCTTGATGACTAGTGAGGCTGAACATTTTTTCATGTATCTGTTGGCTGCTCATGTCTTCTTTTGAGAACTGTCTATTCATATCTTTTATCCACTTTGTAATGGGGCTGTTTGTTTTGTTCTTTTCAGCACATTTAGATTCCTTGTAGATCCTAGATGTTAGCAAAATTCCATTCAAAATAGTCACAAAAAAATGAAATACCTTGCATCTTCCTAACCAGAGATGTGAAAAACCTTTACAATGAAAACTACAAAACACTGCTCAAAGAAACCAAAGATGACACAAACAAGTGGAAAAATATTCCATGCTCATGGATTGGAAGAATCAACGTTGTTAAGATGTCCATTCTACCCAAGGCAATCCACAGATTTAGCACAATACCCATCAAATTACCAGCAACATTCTTCTCAGACCTGGAAATGACAATACAGGAATTCATATGGAAACATAAATGACCAAGAATAGCCAAAATAATCCTCAGCACACACAAAAAAAGTAGGAGGTATCACATTTCCAGACTTTAAACTTTATTATAAAGCTCCAATAATCAAAACAGCCTGGTATTAGTACAAGAACAGGCATATAGACCAATGAAATAGAATTGAGATTCCAGAAACAAAACCTCAATTTCTCAATCAACTCATCCTTGACAAAGTCTTCACCACCAACCACTGGGGAGATGAGAACCTATTCAGTAAATGATGCTGGAAAAACTGGCTCACCACATGCAGAAGATTGAAACAGGACCCCTAACTATCCCCATACACAAAAATTAACTCTAAATGGATCAGAGAGCTAAACATAAAACCTCAAACTGTAAGTATCTTAGAAAATGCCAGAAAAACTCTTATAGAAATTGGAACTGGTAATCAATTCCTGATCAAAACCCTAAGTGCCCAGGCCATAAGAGATAAGATAGACAAGTAGATCTCATCAAACTGACAAACTTCTGCAAAGCCAAAGAAACTACCAAGAGAGCAGGGAGTCAGCTTACAGACTGGAAAAACATACTTGCCAAATCCATTCCTTTATTTTTCAAAAATGTTTTTATGATTATAGAATGTTAATTTGAAGGCATTTTTGTCTTTCAATAATTTTAAGGTACTTTTTTTTAACAAGGCATCTTTGTACAAAACATGAGTTTTCTCTGCCTCTCTAGGACTTTTCAGTACTACTAGTTTAGAAATTTAATTATAATGTGTTTTTTGTGATTTTATTTTTATGTATTCTGCTTTGAATTTATTAAGCTTCTTTCTTATATTGAGGATTATTATTTTCCACAACATTGGAAAATTTTTAGTTATTATTTTTGTAGTTACTCTCTTTCCTCATTTTTAGGAGCTACAATTGTATTTCTATTATAGCATTTGATATAATCTTATAAACTATGATCATGTTTTCGTTTTTTTCTTATGCTTTATTGGAATAGTTTCCATTATTATATCTTAAAGTTCATTAAAATTCTTTTCTACAATATTGTATTTTTATCTATAGATATATATTTCCTTTTTCTCCTCATAAAGAAACATGTCTTTTGTTCTATTTTCTTGAACACATTTATTGTAACAGCTGTTTTGAAGTCTTTATATACTGATTTTACCACACGGGTTATTTTTAATTTTCTTTTAACTTATTGCTTTTTCTCGTCACTATGTGCTGTATTTTTTGTTTCTTTTGCTTTTAAAAAAATTGAATGTCAGACATTAAGTTTATATTGATGATTTCTGGATTTTGTTATATTATTTTAAATAGTATTAGACTCTGTTTTGGTACAAGATTAGTTACTTAGAATTAGTTCCCCCCATTTTAGGCTTACTTTAAAATTTTGTTGGCAAAATCCAGAGTAACTTCAGTATAGAACTGCTTTTGCTTTCTGATGATTCTACCCAGTGCTTTGTGTATTCTTTATATTCTGGACAGATCAAAAACAATTTTCTGTGTAAAATCTGGGAATTGTTTGGCCTACTGTTTTCCAGGGTTCTTTCCCTGACATTGGATTTTTTCTCGCACGTATATACTGATCTGCACAGATCAGTATCCAACCAGCCAAAAATTCAAAGGGACCTTTCTGCAGATCTTCAGAATCCTCTCTTTCTCTCTTTCCAATTATCTAGCTCTGTGACATTCTACTACTTAAAACTTCAATCTCTTTCTCAAAAACAGTGAAGTGTCAGGTTTTCCTTAAAATCCCTTTTATGCACTGTGAGGAGAAAACTGTCTTCAGGTAACAATTTGAAAAAATTTATAGGCCTTACCTTGCTTGATTTTATTTTCTCAAATAATTATAATCTTAAACTGCATTTTGTACAATTTCTGAAAATAATTGTTACATATTTTTGTCTGCCTTTTTGTTTTATTTTTGCATAAGAAAAGAAGGTAAATTTGGCCCATTACTCTTTTATGGATGAAAAAGAAAGAGATATTCTATACATTTCGTGTTGTATACATAAATTCCCTCTGAGCTTGAACCCACCAAACCTAAATGTGCCAGCTTTTAGAAAACAACTAAAAGGACATGTCCAAATAAGCAAACAGATAAAACAAATGCATATAAGTTTAGGTTTTTATTGACTTAAGAAGTATGATTTTGACAAATCATTTTTTGATGTTTTAAACTGGTTCATCATGAATCGAAGGCAATTATATTTTGTGTTTTCAAGTTTTCTATCACTAATATGTTCTGGGCTCTGATATAATTTTATATTAACTCCTGATTTTCTTTCATAGATGACTACACAAAGGATACCAAAATTGATAAGCATAAATTTTTCTTAAGTCTGAAATGTATTTTGTCTTTAACTAAAAAACAAAAACTTTAAAATAATACTGTAACATAATTAGAATCATTATCAATAGACTTTGGTTTAAATTACATATTTATTTTTTGAAAAATATATTTTTCTCACTTGCTGACAGCCAATTTTAAACACTGGATAATTTTTTTTATTTTTTAATGTATTTCTCCTATGATTTATCTCTGATTGTAACATAAGAAAAAAGAAAGCAGCTGCACTCTCTAGCTGTGATAAAGTGTTTAAATAAATGAGGCAAGAAACATCAGTAATAAATAAAGCAATTTACTTCTTTACAAAAGTGATTATCTCTATTTAAAATCAAAACTGTAGCTAGTGGTAAAGCCTAGCAGCTGGCATGGCTAAAGTAAATACTCACTAGAAAATTATGTTGCCAAAATATCTGCCCTATTACACTGAGAAGGTCATACTAAGAGCTTGCCTTTTGAATTCATTATCAGTAAACTATCTTTTTTCACTTAAGTGACTCATACCTGTTGAGTGACAGAATGCAGTCCATTTCTGCTACCACAAGAAATTAACTTCTACTTGCTATTGTATGCAGAGATTCCAGAGTACTTTATTGATAGATAGGAATAAATGTAGTAAATCTATAAGATTTATATAGAGAGAGATAAAAATACAGGCAAATATGTAGACACATATAGAGAGAGCTATAGAGAGACAAATATATATAGCACAAATA
>CAUYQG010068709.1:0-20472 GCA_963574415.1 Tarsius wallacei
TTTGTGTATGGTGATAGGTAGGGGTCCTGTTTCAATCTTCTGCATGTGGTCAACCAGTTTTCCCAGCACCATTTACTGAATAGGGTCTCCTCTCCCCAGTGGTTGTTGGTGGAGGTTTTGTCAAAGATTAGTTGGTTGAGGAATTGAGGTTTTTCTTCCAGAATCTCTATCCTGTACCACATTTTTATTTAAATAGTTCCTTCTTCATGTGCTTGCCTTTGACCAATCTAAAATTTTAACACATATATAAGCACTTTTATGTAAGTTTTCTGCTTTATTTCTTTTCTCTATCACCTGTTAATATTGAGCATATCAGATGTTTTACATATTTATTCTACTTTTTCTATTTCTTCTACTAGAATGTAAGTCCATAAAGGAGACATTTTTATCTCATTTTTATGTCTTTGGAATCTACCATATTCTTCAACCCACTGTAGCGCTCAACAGATATCTGCTGAATGAGTAAATAAAAATGAAATTCCAACAGAAACAAATGAATTAAAAAGTACCTGATAGTTTATTGCAACAGACAGATGTCTAAAAGATACCTTTCTATAAAGCAAAATTAAAAATGAGGTAAATGTAATTGCAATGGTGGAATTTAATTTAGGAGAATTAATATGTAATGGGAAATTTTTATTTCCTCTTTACTTTTGCATTACACATACACACACACATATATTCAACTTACAAATAAATCATTAGCTTCTAAGTGATGTTCTAATAAGTGAAGGCACGCAGTTCATCACTAGTGTTATCTCCACCAACGTCCTATAAGATATAAAATAGAAGCCGGGCTTGGTGGCTCAGCCTGTAATCCCAGTGCTTTGGGAGACTGAGGTGAGTGGACTGCCTGAGCCCGCGGGTTCAAGACCTGCCTGGGCAACTTGGTGAGACCTCATCTCTACAATAAATCAAAAATTAGCCGGGCGTGGTAGCACACGCCTGTAGTTCTAGCTACTTGGAAGACTGAGGTGGAAGGATTGCCGGAGCCCAGCAGGTCGAGGCTGCAGTGGCCGGAAGCGGCCACCGCACTCCAGTCTGGGTGACAGAGTGAGACTCCAACTCAAAAAAAAACCAAAACACAAAACAGATATAAAATAGAGAATAGGTAGGCTATTAGAGCCAAAGTCATGTTCACATGGAAGAAGCTGGAACCATGCTGGGCTCTTCCAGTAGGGAATGTTTTCCACTTTTCCCTCTCATGCCCTCTACCCTCTCTGCAGTGCCCCGACTGGCAAAACCTATCCCACAGTCACCAACCTGGCAAACCAATTTTGCAGAAGACTGGCCAGCAGTAAACAAAACAGCGGGACAAAGAATCAGGCTAGATTCTTTGTAAATATGTAACACAGCAAAACTTCTGACAGAACAAATTTTGAGCATTTAATTCAATTATATCTTATTTTTGTCCAATGAGGATATTTTCAGAGAATAGTTTAGAAATCATCATTAAGAAAGAAAGGTCCTATGTTTATCACCTCTGTTTTTAACAGATTTCAGTGTTACCCAAGGAATTAATTTAACTTGGTCCTTATATTTTCTGTGTAAGCAAATAAAAAATGGATAGAAAATGATTACACTAATTTAGCATTTTTAGGAGAATTGGGAATAAAAATGTAATGTTCTTTATGCCCTCCTAAGAGACACAGTTGGGGGGATGGAGAGAGAAAGAGAGAGAGAAGGGAAATCTGGAGACATCATATTGAAGGACAAGCCTCTGTAAAAACAGAAGTTTGGTGGGTATTTTTTAAGCTGCTTAATACTGCTGACTGGACATCTTTATATGACAAACACCAGATGGAAAAATCAGTTGAGAGTCACAAGCCGAGGATGATTTCATTATAAAATGATCACTTACTCATAATTATCCAGAAAAGTCCAAAACTCTTCAGTGCTTTTGTAATAACATTTGTGTTACCAAAATATAGCATGAGAACACTTTTGCTAAACGTTTACACTCTAATCTGCAGGAGAAACCTAATTATTCTAGTATGACACACACATAAAATGCCCTTCTAATTTTAAAATTGGGATTTCAATTTCCAGTAAAACATTTCACCATCACACCATTTGCAGTTTTTCTCCTCAACTGCTGTCTACAAAAATACTATAATAAAACAGCTTTTCTGATTAACCAAACAACCAATAATCAAGAAGACAGAGTGACTGACTCTCATCCTTATGTAAATACAAAGCTTACTTTCGTTCTCAAATAGCTGCACATAACAATAAAATGCTTTTAATAAGTTTTTAGAGACTTAGACCAAAAAAATCAATTTAGACAATGCCCCTTTCAATGACCACACAGCGTGTCCAGGGCTGCATCATGACATGTTTGCATTGTTATGTGGTGGTAAACAAAATGAAAAGATCTGTCACTGGAATTTAAATAAGAGAGATTGGTTACATAAACTACAGCATTCTAAACTTCAGTACTGTTCAGTCAACAGCTTGAAGCTGCTCTCCCAGCTAAACACAGTTGAATTGTTTTTCCAGAGAGGAAAGATTAATAGCTACAAATCATGACCTTTGACTTTTGACATAAATTCTAAGTGAAATGCAATTGAAAAAGCTGGTGAAACCTTAAGTTATTGCTATAAAGCAGTATAATGACCATATTTCCACAATAACTGAATATAGAAACCCCATTTGAAATCACAAATTTCCTCTCTAGCTTGCATCATAGTATGTCCCATGAATGTATAAGTCCTAGATTTCCATCCCCACTGTACTTCTGCAAAGGCAAGCCTCAAATTGCTGACTCCCTCAGTAATGCAGGTTGTTTACAAGTATAATGTCCAGAGAAAATAAATCTTTATAAATATCGTGATTTTATTTCCTTTGACTTTTTAATAGCCTTTTTTTTTAAAAGTCACTTTGTACAAGTATTACTTTGTGATATTACAATTCTGAGAGTTTTTGAGAAACAGAGGTCGATGACTTCTGCTATACATTTAACTAGTTAAAATCAGAGAATCATCATGGAATTTGGCATATGTCTAAGTTCTTTGAAAGAAAAATGTAGCTTTTATTATTGGTCATATTATTGTTACTAAGATAAGAATGATTTTATAGCTTAATTATAAAATAATATAATACATTATATCATTGACAATTTATTTATGATTATAGTAAAATGTCAGTTATAGGCAACTACCAGGAACAAGTCAAATCAGTAACTTTTTAATTGATTTCAAGTATGCTTTCTATAAAGGAACAATTAAATTAATACCTATGTACAAAATGAATGTGCAATAAAAAGTAATAGCCCATTTCACTACAATGTAAAAACAGAATTGAAGTAGTATTCAAAGGCACAGAAGCACCACATCAAGCTGCACTTTTCCTTTCCATAGAGGAATAAGAGCTATCATATTATAAATTCTGGAGGAAAAATATCCCAGGATTACAGAACTGATAAGTAACAAGCCATGTACTGATGAGTCAGATAAAAAGCTTCCTGTAAAACGATAAAACACTCTTTTTCAGATATCCCATAATCCTGGATAGACCTAGGCAATGAGACATAGACAGTATCATTAGTTTTCAAAAGAAAAGAGAAACACAGACACACAAACACACTCTCATTCAGTTCATTTTTATGATCCTGAGATTCTAATCCTGAAACATGACTCAGTCTTTGAATTTCACATATCATATCCAGTCAGTGGTTGTTATGGACATGTCTCAGCCTTGAAATGAAAACAAACAAAAACAAGAAAGACCCTCAAAAGGGAATTTATATTTGTTAGCTCTCTCTTAAAAGTTATCATCGTGTTTGTAAGCACTTTAAGATAACTTGTTATAATTCTCTAAGGAAAATGAGGTAAATACCTTACTGTTGTTAATTTTAAATGTGTGCCATCAATATTTAGCTGTTTCAAGATGATGAGCTAATAGAAACTCAGTATTTGCATATTTCTTCTTGACTTTCAATTTGAGATGGTGCGCTGGAAAAAAGAGGTTCATTTTCATTTTACTCCCAAGATCTAGATGAAAAATAAGACACACATATAAAATGAATAAGCACAGAGAACTTAAGAGACTGAGTGGTTACCTACATTATAACACATTTTCAATGAGGTTTTGGGAGACTGAACATAGACACAAGTGTGTAAATCAATGAGCAGTGCAGAATTTGCTACAAAGAGGTTTCTCTGGGAAATGAGAGCCAATCGTCCCATCAGACCATGCAAGTGGCTTTGGACTTAGAGGAAGAGATTTCATGGAGATACAGTGGAAGAAGTAGGGCTGAAAGAAAATGATTTCTTTAGGGTTAGTATTTGAGATGGTTGTGCCAAGCCACACAGTCAGCCCTACATGCAGAACTCAGGCAGCCCAACTTGGACTGGGGGAAAAATAACAAGGGGTTATTTACTAAAGAAATCAAATTTAGTATGCAGGAAGAGAAAGAACAAGACTAGTGTGGATATTGAACTCCTGAATAAAACTCTCATCACCCTGATATTTGACAGGTAGCCACACACCTAGCACCTTGCTTGCTAGATCTGTAACGAAGCTTGACAGTTGATCTGCCTCACTCAAAGGCACACGGCCTACTGCCCATCCAAGGGCAGACCATACACAGACATATGTGTAAATTTGTCAAAGAAACTCACATCATCTTGTCGGGAGCGGATGTGATGTGGGGAGCTGACTAGCACTGCCACTGTAGCAGGCCTTGAGTAAAGGCCCCAAGCAAAGGCAAGGTTTCGCTTAGTGGCCCCAAGCTCGTAGGCAAGGTCTCACTTGGTAGCTCTGCACCCTAGCCAAAAGCAGGGGCTGCAGCCTGCTACATGAAAAGATGTCTCAGATGCCCACACATCTGGGTACACATAGTACAGATAAAGCCTTAGCTACAACAAGATAACTGTGGAACAGCTCGCCTTTTAGGTAGCAACAAAATTCCACTATAGCTCCCTCACAGACCTCGAATCTCTTCCAACTTCCTTTGTGCTTGTTTATAAAATAAACATGCTGAGCTAGTTTGGGGCCACTTCTCCTCCATTAGAGGAAAGTGTCCCACCTGGCCCCAGCTTTTCTTTATGTCTTTGTGTCTGTGTCTTTCTTAATCTCTCACTGCTCTCTCTCGGGACCCTCAAGGCAGCCCCACGGCCTCGGCATCATCTGACCAACTCTGCATTCTTAAATATGAACAGACAAATAGGGATCATCAGATGTGTGAAAAAAAATCAATAACATAGAAGAGCAATAAAAAGGTAAACAGGAAAAGTTGAGAGTGGGGAAAGAGAACAGGTACTTCAACAAATAGAAAGTTATAAACAGCAAAAAATAAATCTGTCCTATCAACAAAAATTGAGGTAATATTATGTCAATATAACAAAAGCATGATGTTATATAAAATAAAAAAATTAGAGAACAAAACAAGTATGCTTAGGTAATTAGATATTTAAAATATTATATTTTTAAAAAAGGAAAAGGAGGAAGAAATATGCTTCAATATGTAGAACAGACAGACACCAAGGATAAAGATACTGCAAGCCTCCAAAGAAATAAAATAGCTTATTATATGCAAATAAAACTGGCATAAGACATTCTCCTCATCAATACTAGATTGTAGAATAAAGCACTGCAGAAACAAACAAACAAACAAAAAACCCACATAATTTTGATTTAGAGTTCTGTGTCATGACAAGCCAGCACTCAAATGTGAGGCCCAAATAAGGACATTTTCAAACAATGTCTTCAAATATTTACCTTCTGTATATTGTTTTCTAGAAAGGTCTTTTTATATAACTTCCTGGAAAAAATTGATTTAATGCCTACAAAATAAAAAGAAGATATTGGATATAAAGGAAAAATGACATAGCAAAGGCGATTCTTTTTTTTTTTGAGCTGGAGTCTCACTCTGTCACCCAGACTGGAGTGCAGTGGCCGCTCCCAGCCACCACAGTCTCAACCTGCTGGGCTCCGCGATCCTTCCCGCCTCAGCCTTCCAAGGAGCTGGAAATACAGGCGAGCGCTACCGCGCCCGGTTAATTTTTTGATTTATTGTAGAGATGAGGTCTCGCCAACTTGCCCAGGCGGATCTCGAACCAGTGGACTCGGGCAATCCACTCACCTCAGCCTCCCAAAGTGCGGGATTACAGGCTGAGCCACCGGCTGCAAAGGCGATTTTTAATCGCAAGTGTGGGCTGATGACCATACAGCAGGTATAAAAATGAGCTGGTCTACATTAGAACACACAGGTAGAGGGACTCAGGGAAGAGGCTTTCAGGGACAAAGGGGTATGTAAGAGGATGGAAATCTTGAGGTCTGGTAAATTCACAGAGAAAGTGACATTAAAGTTTTAAAGAAAGTAAAAAGATGCACAAAACAGTATGCTCCAACTAAAATCAAACAAAATGAACCATGATTCTTAGCACTTGGATGAAGTGTAAGAAATGAGAATTCAGTTGCCCTCAATACTGGAAGTATTTTTCTTTAAGAGTCCCAGACATCATGACACTAGACTTTTAGGGAATAAAAATTCTATTCGCTATATAAGGATTCTATTTGCTCTAGGAGTGAACAATATTTTTGTGGTCACAATAATGCAAAAAATGTACATGATTTCCAACTTTAAAAATCAACCTATGGATAAAACATGCAAAAGTTACTTGTATGTGAAGAAGAGAATATGATTATTAATCAGCTTGATAAGTTAAAAATAACGAGAAGAAAGAAGGAAAAAAAAGATGAGGGGCAGGGCAGTATAAAATACTGATTAAAGTTGATGGCTTAATAAGTAAAAGTGTATGTATACTCTTCAAAGTTGCAAAGATAATGGATGAAAGAAGTCAAAGTAATGATAAAACTGTCAAACACTGAGCGAAGGCCTGGCGCAGTGGCATGCCTTATAATCCCAGAGTTTTGTAGGACCAGGTGGGAGGACTGCCTGAGGTCAGGAGTTTCCAACATAATCAGACAGAGGTTTCTGTACAATAAATAAAAGAAATAGATAAGTAAATATATAAGGTAGAAGGGAAGATGAGATAGAATTAAATAAATCGTATACTTTTTATTGAAGTGAACAAACATTGTCTTCAGTTGGAAAATTAAGAAATGAAGATATACACATACCCAGAGTTAAAAACATAACCTACAAAATAATGAAAACAGAAATAATGACCAGAAAACTTTTTCTCTGGTGATGGGAATCGGAAAAAATGAATTGAGTGATACTGCTTTTCATTAGAAACGCTTCTGTACGATTTTATTTGCTATCAATGCACACATAACCCTGATGCAATTGTAAAATCAAAATAAATCTAACTTATTTTAGAACATTTAACCTTATTTTTAAATGACTCAAGGGAAAAAATCGACATCTTTTATTCTGATAAATACTGTACCAATTTTAAATAGGTCTTTGTAAAGCCATCTATTATCTCCAATTATAAAATATATACTGTTTTATCTAGAAACTTATTTCAGAATGCATAAGAGAATTTAAGAATCCCTGGATTAGCTATGAATAAAACTAATATAATATTTTGAGTGTTTAGGGACATGATCAAAGCAGTTCATTTTTATTCAGCATCTACTTTCATATATTTTATTATTTGAAATATTTTTACCGTACAAACCTTGTTTCTAAGTTAACAGAGAAGGCTATAATGGTTCTCCAGGATTTTTGATGATTTCCAGGATCTCAATTCTATGAATTAAATAGGATTTATGAGATATATGAACTAACATTGCCTAACAGGTCAAAAACGCACTCCTTTAAAAGCTGCGAAATACGGAATTGAGTAAATATAGGTATTTTTTTCATTGAACATATCCACATTATTTGACCTTTGTATTAGTAATACAGTGTCATGTCAATGGAACAAATTTTAAAGTAAACAGAATATATAAATATTGTGCCATAATTATTTTTAAACGGCTAGCCAAATCAGCTATACCTGACAATACAATTAACTCCTTCAGACCAAGTACCAATCTGAGCTGAATTCAGGTAAATCATTCCAAGAATCATCTTAATTATGATGTTTGGTAAAAATTATTGCTTTGATGCAGGATACAGTGAGTGTTACTTATTCACCTACAGTCTCCTGATTTCACCAATAGGTAGAAGAGAAATCTGGTTCATATATGCCTTGAATATTGGTCCTGACTATCTATCTATCTATCTTTCATCTATCTATCTATCTGTCTATCTATCTATCTATCATCTATCATCTATTGAATCAGGATCCTATTATTTATTTAATACAGCCCTATTAATCTGCTGCAATCTCATAGGTTGTATTCTATATGAAATGGTCTTGAGAATTTTCAAAATGGATTTTAGGTTCATAAAAACTAATGTTCTCTGGAGCTGAGCTATTCAGTGCATTTTTGTACCATTTTAAAAATGAATAGAAGTATAATCCAGTGATATATTTGAAGAAAGATGAATTTTTAATTTTTAAAAGATGAATTTATCTACCCACTATAAAATTCAATTGTTTTGGATAGATAATTTCATACTTGGGTTGACGTAAAAATGTCAGTGCATCATTTCAAACATGAGATATTTTCAAGGATGAAGTCTTCTTTTGGGAATCCAGAACAATGTTATGCAAATGCTAGGTGTATTTTAGGATTGGAATTCCTATGTAGAAATCTTGTCTTTTTAGTCACTGATATGGTCCTCATTAGTAAGTGGAAGGCACTTCCAGTATAAAATTGCCACTCCTATTTTTTTGGTAGTCTGGCATCAAGAACTAGGGCATCTGAACCAAGAATACGAGACAGGAGATATTCTAAAAATAGTTAATAATATGCAGTCTATTAAGAATAGTGCTATGCACTTTGCATGCTTTGTTTCATTTAAACTTCATTGAGGTGGATGTGGTTTGAGTATTTCACACATTCAGGGAAATGAGTCACAGGCTTGTAGTGACCTATCCATACATAAATTTTAAGTATCTGAAACAGGATAGACACTGAAACCTTATGGCTACAGAATACACAGTATCTCCTTCTTATCCTATCTCTACTGCCAAATATACCAAAATCAGAATTTTCTCACTAAAATCTTTCTTTTTTACTATATGGGAGAAAATTTTATATGATTAGAAAATAACATCTATCATGTGCCTGGCGGCACTCCAGTCTGGGCAACAGAGTGAGACTCCAACTAAAAAAAAAAACAAAAAAAACAAACAAAAACTGATTAAATGTTATTGTTATTGTTAAGAAAAAAAAGTATAAGACATGACCATGTTGATTTCCTTGGCTTAAAAAAATCTTCCTAACCATATCCATATTATATACTTCAAGACTCCTGAATGGCACCATATCTGATATGATTTCATGAAATTCAGTATATAAAATATTACCCTTCTGTCTCTTTCTCTCTATATCCTTAATTTTATTTTTTACAACATTTTGTAGTTTTATTATTATCTAACATATTGTATATTAATTTGTTGTTTATTTTACTAGAGTGTAAACTCCACGAGAACAGGGATTATGTCTGTTTTGTTCACTGATAAACTGTTGAGCATGTGGGGAGGTGAATGTCTGACATTTATCTGGTGTTTAATAAATATACCTTGAATGAACAAAGGGTTTTAAGTCTTATGTTACCCCCTCAAATAGAAAATAGTTATTTTTGAAGTTTAATAGTCACGGACAACAGCCATAAACCAAACTGGACATTGATACTACATGGAACTGTTTGGGAAAAAAAGGAAGGGTCACCAGAATATATCACAACTTTTAGAAAGAAATATTTAAAGACTATCCTTGACAAAGGTATGCAAAAGGAGTATCATGAGCATCATTTTTGTAATAAAGGCACAACATTTATTTTAATCATTGTATATCCTATGTATTGTGGCTACAATAAAAAGCAACTTAATTTTTGCATTATCATGTCTATGTAAAAAATACATTTCATCTCTTTTTAATATTAGAGGAAGGGTCTATCTCAATACCAGCCTAATATTAAATCTGTGCCAGTTCTCTTTCTGTTCCTCACTCTCAGAGTTATTGTATTTTGCAGTAAATATTGAAGGGCTCTTAGAACATGCTCCTATAATATAAAACTGTATTCTATGCAATTCTTTTTTGCACTAAAATGTTTTGAATGCTTAAAATATTGGCAATAGACTGATAGCCTATGATAACAATATCAGCATGCAAGATAAGGTCACTGGGTTGCAGTTTCTCCTTTTTTAAAAGATATATTCTATAGCAAACGTGCATGCAGGGCATAATTTCACACACAGTATAAACTAAAAGAATGGAAAGGAACCTTGTTTTATAGCAGGACTTTAGGTAATATAAATGTAACTAAGATTTCTACTTCATCCCATTTGCCCAGTTTGAACAACTGGTGAAATATACTAGCTGATCAGAGAGCTAAGAAAGTGTAATTATTATTATTAATAGCATGAAGAGACTTTCAGAGAAACTGAACAAACTGAAAAACACTTTAAATTAATTTAATGTTGCTCTAGAGTCTGGAAAAGTAAGGGATATATATTAATGCAGGCTAACAAGACAAAACACCACAACCTTTCTCAGTCAATTGCATTATCAAGCAGCATATATATAGAGAGAGAAACACTTTTAAAGACACTAATACACGCTACTTAAATTAAAATCACAGTGTTACCACAATTCACAGCCCTGTAGCAAAACAACTAAAGGTAAATAACTGAAATCTACAAGACTCAAAATGAAGAAGCCCAAGGCAAGATTCATGAAAAAAGGTGCTTTGTGCTTTAGAACACTGTGGTTCCATCCCCACTGGCAGGGCTTGAACAAAGTAGGTGAGCAGCAAATCCATCTTGTGTGAGTAAGTGTCCATGCCACAGTGGTATGCCTCATCTAGTAAACATAATTACAACATGGCACTGGAGAGTTAGACTACCCTGGCTCAATTCCTGAATCTAGAAATTAACTACTACTATCTGTGTGACTTTGGGGAAACAAAATTAACATTTCTCAGTTTCTTCATATGTAAAAAAGAGAATATAATAGTTTCTACTGCCTAGGGTTGCTGGGATAAATATATAACCAAATTCATGTAAATTTTTAAATTTGTATTTAGCACAGAGAAGACATGTAATAAACGTTAAATGCTATTTTTATTTATACCCAAGGCCAAATATTCATAACTCACTGTGACTAACATGTGTACTCTACCTTTGTGTGAGCCTTTTTTGTTTTGTTCTTTTAATTTTTGCCTTTATTTTCTTAGTTATAGTGGCTAATGAATTTGCTTTGCTTTGGTTCCAATACCTTTGTCCTAATGTGTAGAGAAGCATGCTTGGAAACTCTAAAAGCATGCCATGCCTATGTATTGTCCACACACTTTTCTATACAGGTATTCTCCCTCAGCAAACTCTTCTATAACTGGCACTAATGACTTTTTATTGTCACTGAGCACCTTGGTGCTTCAGCATTATACACATAATAAAGTATTCAAAATTCCAGAGAAAACATCAAATTTCAATTTTTTACACATTATTGGTAAATTTCCATCTATAACTAAGATACAATTAAGTAGGATACATAGGATACAACTACCTCTTTTTTTTTTTTAGAAAGTAGGATTTATTGAGAGGACAGAAAAGCTCCCTCAGTGGAAGGGGACCTGAAGGGGTTGCCCTATATAACTAACTCTTAATGGCGATATTGCTTGCTTTTTTTTTTGCTAAACTTTTCTCAGTGATCATTGCTATTCCTACATTTCCATCTTTTTTCTTTTGTTCCATCAAGTTGTTCACAAATATTAGCAGAACACAAATATTATTTTATCAACCCATTAAGATACATCAATTATTTCCTATTGCTCTAAAGATATACATAGATACTTAATTTTCCCTTCAAGACCCTGCAGAGTATGCACCCTGCCAACTGCTCTGGTTTTTTTCTAGAAATATGGTCTCCATTGCCTCTTGCTCTCAGCTTACTGGCCCCATTTCAGTTCCTTCTGTGTGCTGCCCTCCTTCCTGTCACAAGATGCTGCAAGTGCTCTTCTTATCTCTCTGATTTCTCTCACAGTCCCCCTTTCTTTTTCATTTGCAAGAAAATGTGTTCCATAAGGCAGTGGCAACACTCCGTACCTCTCATATATATATTTATATGTATACCACTCATAGTAATGCTACTATATGTTATATTATATATAACTAATGTATATGATGTTTTATAAAGCACAGATAAACACGTTTCTGATCCCTGCTAAAAATTTCACGTCCTTGAGCAAAAAAATGATTGTTGTGGTTTTAAGTCATTAGGTATTGAAATCGCTTGCTTAGTACAATCAATAACCAGAACAGTCATACCCATGCATATTAACATCATTAGAAGAAAGCCACACAATCATGCTGACTGGCTTTAATTTAAATTTCAGCCTACTGGAATATATGCATTGTCTTCTTGATATCTTCACTTTGATCCCAGACACAAGGTTAAACTTACGCCCTAGTTCAAACGCTTCATGATATTCCCCTAAAAACCTGCTCCATCTGCTTTTTCCCATCTCAGTAGATTAAATATTCTCTTTTCAGTTGCTTTGGCCTCACAAAGTTGTGATCATCTTTGACTTCACTTTCTTTCATGTTCAAGAACAAATACAGAAGCAAATCCTATTGGTGTGTGTGTAAAATTATATCCAGAATTGCACCATCTATCCTGGCCTGTAGCTACCATTATTTTCAACTCCACACTGTTCTCTGTGTTTCAAGTCCTGAGGTAGTTGGTGAGGGATGGAGGAAGGGAAGGTTATATGCAACACAATAGGCCACATAATCCTTACAGAACTTCTAAGTCAGATCACATCATCAGATTACTCTCTCTTTTTTTTTCCCCCCCGGAGTCAGAGTCTCCCAGGCTGGAGTGCAATGGCATGCTCATGACCACCGCAGCCTTGACCTGCTGGACTCAGGTGATCCTTCTGCCTAAGCCTTCTAAGAGCTGGAACTACAGGCATGTGCTATCACACCCGGCTAATTTTTTGATATATTGTAGAGATGAGGTCTCACCAAGTTGCCCAGGCTGGTCTCGAACCCCTGGACTAGGCAATCCTCTCGTCTCAGCCTCCCAAAGTGTAATTACAGTTTTGAGCCACTGTGCCCGGCCCACTCTTCTTTTTAACAACCTCCAGTGACTTCCTACTTGATTCCATAAAAGCCAAAGTCCCTAAATGTCCAAGTTGTCTGCATGATCTGGTCCTTTTTTTGTCTGGGACTCCTCCCACTTGTTTCCCTTCTTTTACTCACTTCTAGCTATATTGGCCTCTTTGTTTTTCTTGAATTTACCTGTCAAATCCTAGCTCTTAGACTTTTGTGTTTGCTATTTTCTATTCTGCATGGAATCTTTTACTTGGGGTTGACTTCCTTACCTCCTTCAGTTCTTTGTTCAAATGTAAATTTCTGATCATCCTGTTTAAAATCAGAACACTAGCCAGGCTCGGTGGCTCAGCCTGTAATCCCGCCCTTTGGGAGGCTGAGGTGAGTGGATTGACTGAGTGGATTGACTGAGCCCAGCTCCAGGAGAGAATCAGGACTTGAGACGGGAGAATCGGGAATGGCGAAAAAGAAAAAACGACAGGAATCACCTTCCTGGGGAGAGCTCAAGACTCTGCCAATTTTTATTTATTTTCCACAAGCTTATATAGTTTTCTGTACCCACAAATGTATCCTATGTTGCCGACCAAATGCCCACGTACATCCTTTTTTCACTCAAAACAAAATTGACCTTTAACAATTACTATCCAGCTTCCTTCCTGTTGATTTCGTGCCATTCATGTTTTTTAATCAATGAACAGCAGCTGCCACCATTCACATTTTGTAATCAATGAACAGCAACTGCTGCCATTCATATTTTGTAAGCAATGGACAGGAACTACTGCTTTTCCCTTTCTGCCATTCATGTTTTTTTAATCAATGGGCAGGAACTAGACAGCAGTTACTATCTCATCCACAGATGATGTTTTTCTTAAACTAAACATTTGTGAACGTCCTGATTTCCTCTTAACTTTCTATTTACTATTACTATTATTATTATTACTACTGCTATTACTATTATTATTATTACTATTCATGGCTCCAAATCAAGCTCTGACATTCTTGAGATGGAGGTACACAAAAACATGTGACAATAATGAACGCCACTCAGCAAGACACAGCCACACATCAACACAAACACAGCTGTGAGACACTGATATACCAAGGTTATGAAACCTTACCAAATAGCTTGTACAGTGTTACCAATGTAAGTGCACCATGGCAAGTTTGCAAACTTAATTGTCAGTCCTCATATGCCATCTCCTGATCCCCATGTTGACTACTGAGAACCTCACTGGCTGCTGAGATCCACACAGTCTACTGAGATACTTGTTATATGCTGAGAGCTGTACTATCTGTTACAATATGCATTGTTAGCTGAGACCCACATCAGCTGTTGGGATCCATGCCATGTGCTGATTCTACATCAGCTACTAAGGTCTGTGTCAACTACTGAGGGCTGGTTCATCAGTTGAGAATTGTACAATCTTCTAAGATCTGCACCAACTGTTAAAACGCATATCGTCTGTTGATATGTGTACCATCAACTTATAGCCAGGTTGGCTGCTGCTAACAACACTGTCTGTTGAAGTCTATGCTGTCTGTTGAGATCCATGCCATCCACTGAAATCCACACTAGCTTTGGAAATATGTGGTATTGTCTGAGCCATGCCAGTTGCTGATAATCACTGTTCTTTTTTTTTTCCTTAACTTCCTCCACTCACTCTAACTGTGCTTGGTTTCCTCAGTGCTCTAGGTGAGGTGAGACAGAAACAGGCCTTTTATGTAAAGCCCTCAAAAGCTGGGGATGCTGGAAGTTCAACACACAAACTTTTCAACTTATGATAAGTTTGACTTAATTCTCTTGCATAAGATATCACTCAACTAAAATCAAAGTCCCCACCAGGCTAGACTCTTATTTTAAAAGATCTAGGACAGTATTTGCTTACAAGCTCATCCACATTGTTTGCAGATTCCACACAAAGATTCTTGTTCTATTGCTGGCTATTAGCCTATAATTTTTCTCAGATCTTATAGGTTGTGCTTAAGTCTTACCTCATAACTCCCTCAATCTTAGAGCTCACAAACGCATGTTAAAATTTTCTCACACTTAAAATTGCTTTGACTTGCATTTTTGATAATAGCTGGGAACACATTTTTAAAAGATTCATGTGAGTAGATTAGGTCCATCAAATATTTCATTTTGAGTAGTAAGCCATCTGAAAATTTTCTGTTTTCGTGTAATGTAACAGGTTCGTGACAATAACTGTGGGGACAAAGGCCACAAAGACCATCTTAGAAGTCTGTCTATCTGGAATATTTGTTTTGTATACCTGTATCTACCAAGGTCCTGGTTCATTTTTGCCACAAGTCTCATCTTTATACCAATCAATGATGTTAAGAACTTGAAAGCCATGCGTCCTGCCATTATTCTGGGAAGCCAACAGTAGGTCATGAAGATTATCATATTCCTTCATCAGGCTAAGATTAGGTTTCTCAAAGTTCTTAGGAATGGATCATGTTTAAAACAAGCAAACATTGCTCTTGGCAATACACTCTCCAACTTGCAATGATTTGACTTATGATATTTTAATTTTACTGTGGCTTAAAAGCAAAATGAATTGAATATGCATTTGACTTACAATTAGGTTAATCCAGATAAACTTATCATAAGTTGAAAAGTTTGTGTGTTGAAAATGCAATTTTGACTTAATAATATTTTCAACTTCCAATGGGTTTATTGATATATAACTGTATTGTAAGTTTAGAAGCATTTGTCCCTTTATTTTTCTTTCCTACCATGACTTCAATGGATTATTATGGTAAAATCATTACATCAATCTCCCCTCCCAAACACATCCTTCCCAGGTTAAAGGAAGTAAAAGAACAGAGATGTTCATATAGATAGAATACCCACAGAGTTTATCCTCGATGTATTCTTAGAAAAAATAGCAAAGTTTCATAATCAACACCATAGAAAGTACCTATGTTAATTGCTTTCTTGTTGATTATTTCTTGAAGAAGTGTCATATTACTTATTGCAGCTTGTAGATAATATGTACAAGAAATTGTCATTAACTTCTAGGTACACTGAAATCCATTTGACCCTGGAACACTCATTTTGTAGCATCGGTTATTTTTCTGTGTAATTTTCAATTATTTTGTAAGCTGTATTTTGCATTGTCATTGTTTCTATATATCCATGATAAAAATGCTTATAAATCATCTTTCATGTTCATGAGTGTATGAGTATAGTTTATGTTGGGCACCACAATAACATATAAGGTAACATTTTCAAAAATCTGAATTCTGAACTTCCGGCAAGATGGCAATGGGGTAGCTTGGTCTGTGAGACCTCTGCAAAATGAAGACACAGAAAGACTTGGGCTCTCTCCCCAGGGGCTGCAGATCCCATCGCTGGCAGCTAGCTCTGCACATGGAGCTCAGCCACTGACACCGCTGAAGCATCACAGCACCCGTGCAGCAGCAGCAGCCAATGCTGCTGTGGCCGCCGCCAACGCCTGCCACCACCCATCACACTGCCTGTGTCTGAGGTAATTCACGCCTTCAGATCTTGGAACGCCTGCAGGCAGGATCTGCTGAGATCACTGCCACCACTACTGCCACCATGATGTCCTGCCGGGCCATGGATCTCCTCCCGTGTGCCTTGGGGCCACGGCTCCCATTTCTAGCTTCTTTCTGGTTCCCTCTCCTGTGGGGCAAGCAACTGAGATAAAGACCATCTGGAGCCGTGACATAACACCACCTGCTGGCGACTCAAGGTAACAACACCAAAAAGAGGAAACTGACCATATGAAAAAATTTATCAACCTGAAAAAACAGTTAGAAATCAGAGCTGAAAGGACATTGAACTTAAACGAAAAGACTCAGAGTGTGCTTGATTGGTTCTGTTAGTTTACTGACTCGATTCTATTCCTTTTGTTTTGTCACTATTTTTTTCTTTTTTTTTCTTCTTTTCTTTTCTTCTCTCTGTAAACCATATCTTTGTATAGAGGAATAGCATACCAATAAGAAGACTGGTTAGCTTGTATGTTAGCATCATTGTATGTTTTAGTTTTTTTTTGTATGGGAATTGGTCAGTTTGTAGCCTTGGTATATTGTTTTTATCTGTTTCAGTTTTTATCTCTCTCTCCATTTGTTGGTACACCCATCTGTTCTCCCCCTTACTTTTCTCTCTTTACACCCTCTCACCCCTCCACTGTATGCTCCATTCTCTTCCCTCTGTTAACCTCATTTTATTTCAGGGAGTAAACCTACAACTCCACTGCACAGACAGATTCTAAGGCAGTGGGTAGTGGGTTTCAGATTATCCACACACCTGTTGGCAGATACCAGGACCTGCAGATAGATTTTGAATCACAGCTCCCCCCTTAAGTTAATCTCAAAACTGTAAAAAAGGACCACACCCAACCTACAGTCCAACTCCAGAATTGAACAAAGTAAGAAAATATACATAAAGAAGAATAGGAGATTGAACAAACAGAAGTAACAGCAACCCCTCCACCCCTGAATAACAGAATTAAAGACGGTGATGTGGAGGGAAGGAAAAAGTAGGGAGGAAAAAACAGCACAAATGAAGAAAAACCAAAAGAAGAATATAGGTTTCACACAGACCCCAGGGAGGTCAGACACGGAGAAAACAGACTTTGGAACACAAACAATGAAGAGCCCACAGAACGACTGGTCACATGCAACAAACCCAGACATCAAGACATTAATAGAGAGAATTAAAAAAATTGAGGAGAGACAAGAACACAGTAGGAAGGAGCTGATGTCAGAAATAACAGCAGTAAAGAATCCTGTGATGGAAATAAATAACAAACTAATAAGCATGGAAAGCAGAATTTGCCAAGCAGAAGAAAGAATCTCAGAGCTCGAAGACCAAAACACAGAACTAACCAAAACTGTCAAAAACATAGAAAAGAAGCTAAAAAAGACAGAACAAAACCTTCAAGAGATGGATGATCACTTCAAGAGACTGAACCTAAGAGTAATTGGCCTTCCTAAGGCAGTGAGAGAAACAGAGACCACACTGGAACAAACATTTCATAAAATCATTCAAGAAAACTTCCCTCATTCCATCAGTGATGCAAAAATTCAAACACGAGAGATTCAGAGAACCCCTGCAAAACAACAAGAGAAGACCAACTCCCAGATACATAATAATCTGCTTAAACAAAGTAGGTATAAAAGAAAAAATCCTAAAGGCAGCAAGAGAAAAAGTCAGACTACCTACCAGGGAAGATCAATTAGAATAGCAGCAGGTTTATCTACAGAAACCCTCCAGGCTAGGAGAGCTTGGAGCCCTATCTTCAAAGTTCTAAAAGATAAACAATTTCAACCGATAATAGCCTACCCAGCCAAGCTAAGCTTCATCAGTAAGGGAGAATTGAAATCTTTCCCAGACATCCAACCCCTAAGAACCTACGCTGCCACCAGACCACCTCTACAAGAAACACTTAAGAAAGTATAGAACACAGAAGAAAAAGAAAAAAGAACAACAACTTTCCTCACAAGAGTACAGGCAAAAGATTAAAAACACACAAGAACTGACTCTAAAACCAAAAGAAAGACAACCCACAAACAGGAAGAATAAAAACAACTCTGTAAGAACATTATGACAGGGATCAACTCTCACATTTCAATAGTTAGCTCGAATGAGAATGGACTAAATGCACCACTGAAAAGACACAGAATGAAAAAATGGATAAAATATCACCAGGCAACAATTTATTGCCTTCAAGAGACTCAACTCACTAGAAAGGACACTCACAGACTCAAAGTAAGAGAATGGAAAACAAATTTTCAGGCAAATGGAATGCAAAAGAAAGGAGGAGTTGCCATCTTAATCTCAGACAAAATACCTTTTAAGCTATCAAAAATTAAAAAACCTACAGAAGGCCACTATATAATGATAAAAGATTCAATCCATCAACAAGAAATATCTATCCTAAACATATATGCACCCAACATAGGAGCACCAACTTTCATAAAGCAGCATCTAGGTAAACTAAAAAAAGAAATCGACTCCAACACCATCATAGCTGGGGACCTCAACACCCCACTCACAACCCTGGACAGATTATCAGGACAAAAATCAGCAACGAGATCCAAAACCTCAATGTGACTCTTGACCAAATGGAATTAATTGATACCAACAGAACACAACATCCAAAGACCACAGAATATACATTCTACTCATCACCGCACGGAATGTACTATAAGATCGACTATACTTGGCCATAAATCAAGCATAAGGAAAATTAAAGGGACCAAAATTTTACCATGTACCTTCTCGGGCCACAGTGGAATTAAAATAAACATTAACACCAACAAGGTGCCCCCCAAACCCACAAAGACATGTACACTAAACAGCATGATGCATAACAACTCCTGGGTCAGTGATGAAATCAAAACAGAGATTAAAAGATATCTGGAAAAAATTGAAAATGGAGAAAAATCTTACCAAAATCTCTGGGATGGCATGAAAGCTGTAGTAAGAGGGGAATTTATGTCCCTACAAACGCACATGAAGAAAATGGAAGGATCACAAATTAACAGCCTAACAAACCACCTAAGGAAGCTGGAAAAGCAAGACCACAAAAACCCTAATTTCAGCACAAGAATCCAGATCACCAAAATAAAAGCCCAAATCCAGGACATAGAAGACAAAAAGATAATTTTAAAAAAATCGATGAAACAAAAAGCTAGTTCTTTGAAAGGATAAACAAGACCGAAGGTCTCCTAGCTAGACTGACCGAGAAAAAGAGAGAAAAAACCCAAATAAACACAATCAGAAACACAAAAGATATGACCCTGAAGAAATACAATAGATAATTAGAGACTACTATGTGCACTTGTATGGAAACAAACTTGAAAACCTTAAGGAAATGGAGGACTTCCTGACATCACACAACTTGCCTAGGTTGAAACAAGAAGAAATTGAGACCCTAAATAGACCAATAACAATCAAGGAAATTGACTATGTAATAAGAAAACTACCTACAAATAAAAACCCGGGGCCAGATGGCTTTTCAACAGAATTCTACAAGACATTTAAGGAGAAGCTCATACCAATCCTACTGAAGGTATTCCAGGCGATTGAGAAAGATGGAACTCTCCCCAAATCATTTTACGAAGCTAACATCACATTGATACCCAAGGTAGGTAAAGACCCAACAAAGAAAGAGAACTACAAGCCAATTTCTTTGATGAACAAAGATGCTAAAATTCTCAACAATATCCTAGCAAACTGGATTCAACAACACATCTCAAAAATCATCCATCATGACCAAGTAGGCTTCATCCCTGGGATGCAAGGTTGGTTCAACATTCGTAAAACCATAAATGTAATTAAATACATCAACAGATGTCAAAACAAAAACCACATGATTATATCATTAGATGCAGAAAAAGCTTTTGATAAAATCCA
>CAUYQG010068719.1:0-14776 GCA_963574415.1 Tarsius wallacei
GGCTCGGTGGCTCAGCCTGTAATCCCGCGCCTTGGGAGGCTGAGGTGAGTGGATTGCCTGAGCCCGCGGGTTCGAGACCCGCCTGGGCAGGCGAAACCTCATCTCTACAATAAATCAAAAAAATCAGCCGAGCGTGGTAGCGTGCGCCTGTAGTTCCAGCTACTCGGAAGGCTGAGGTGGAAGGATCGCTGGAGCCTAGCAGGTAGAGGCTGCGGTGGCCGGGAGCGGCCACTGCACTCCAGTCTGGGCGACGGAGTGAGACTCCAACTCAAAAAAAAAAAAAAAAAAAATTAAAGGTGAAAAATGATATCATTCTATCAACAGTTCCTGAAAATGCACCTGATACAATTTAGTAGCCATTTCTATTAAAGCTTTAAGGAAAATAAGAATTAAATGAGGATTGCTGGATATAGTCTCTTTATCAAAAATCAACAGACAATATCAATTCTAGTCTACAAAACACCTAAAAATTTCAATTACAGTCAAGAACCAGACTAGAATGCCCATTATTGCCATTATAATTCAATATTTTCTTGCACAGTTAGAGATTCAAACAAATGGGATAAGGTAAGAAAATGAAATGATTAATGTAAACACTTGAAAGAAGTGATAAAGCATATGCCTGCTATTACTATTATTGTCTGACATTGTCTTGGTTTTTCAGAAATACAATAAAAATGTAAAATTAAACAACTGGCATAAATATTTGACAGTAGTTTTCTTCACTAATCACATGATTGGAAACCTAGGAAATTTTTAAAAAACAGATTGGCTGGGTGAGGTGGCTCACACCTGTAATCCCGGTACTTTGGGAGGCTGAGGGGGGAGTATTGCTTAAGCCCAGAAGTTCAAAACCTGTCTGGGCAGCATAGCAAGGACTTGTTTCTACCCCCCCCTCAAAAAAAATTAGCCTGGTGTGGTGACATGCAACTGTAGTCCCAGCTACTTTGGAGGCTGAGGAGGAAGGATTACCTGAGCCCAGGAAGTCAAGTCTGCAGTGAGCCGTGATCATACCACTGCACTCTAACCTGGGCTACAGAGTGAGACCTTGACTAAAAAATACACATATGTGTAATAAATAAATTAAAGAAAATGGACTAATAAAAAATTTGGTAAGGTGGCAAGACTTACCAAGAATGCATATAAAATTAATCATTTATCTTCAGCATATTAATCTGGAAATAGAAATAAGAAAACATATTTAATTAATCGTATTGACAAAAATCTATAAAATATTGAGGGCTATATATAAAAGAGAGGTACAGGGTTGTGTGAAAAATAATTATAAAAAGAAAACATAAAACAAAATCTGAATAAATTTTAATATCATGCAATTCGTTGAGAGATGTTAATCTCATAAAAATATTAATTCTCCAAAAATGTAATGCAACCCCAATGATATATAATCCTAGCAGAATTTTTTTTAATTGTAAGCAAATTTTGTATTGAAATACAACATACTCAGAAAAAGTCAATTCCAATGTCCAATAAACAGTTGAAAAGACACTCAAGCTCACCGGTAAGTAATCAGCAAACTGCAAATGAAATTAACAATGCATAACTATCAGAATGGAACAAATTAAAACAAGAGGCGTGGCAACTGTTGCTACTAGGGATGTGGGTAAACAGTACTCTCCACATTTTGCTGCTGAAAATATGTTTCGGCCTTTTTGAAAGAAATCTGGAAATGTATACTAAATCTTAAAATACACATGCTTTTCAACCCTGGAATCTATTCGGGAGAAGCAAAAACATCAGTATATAAAGAAATATGTATACAAATATTGCTTCATTGTTTGTAGGGACAGAAGCTTAAACCAAAGGAAATGTCCATCAATAGAGAAAAGGTTGGATAAATTGTGGAAGAGCCTCATTATGATTATCAGGTAGCCAACACCAATAATGAATTAGAGGCATACCAGGGCACTGAGAGCAACTTCCACAGGGTATTTTCGAAAGAGAACTAAAAGATGTAGAGAACACATGATCCGATTTTTCCAAAGCAAGCAATGAACCTTACAAAACTCCTAAATATGCAAATATATATGTTTAAACATATGTATATAATTAGATATCACTACATGAGCATATGAAAGTTAAAAAGGTTTCAGCATCTGGTTATCTGGGGGTAGGGAACTGGGGGCCAGACTGGTATAGACACTGGAGAGAACAAAGAGGTGGGAAGTTGCAGGGGATGCTTTGAGGAAAGTGAGTTCAGCTTACCTCAGGGGTTTTTCTTGTGTTGGGGTAACCCTAAGCTCACACTCCAAGGCTGCTGGTGGGGCCATCTCTTGGGGGATGCAGAGATCATACTCTTCTTAGAGGACATGGGTGTAGACCATGTGCTTGTCCGGCTCCCAACACCTGACCTGGTAACATCAGTTCATTATGAATACCTAGGCAGGACCTGGTCTGGTGATGGGGCGAGGCACTGCTGCAGGTCTCCTGCCCTGAGGGCTCTGGGGTCACAACCGGATTACTGTTTGTGTACAGAACCCAAATAACCCCCAGGGCCCACTTGACCTAGTTTTGGTAGGTCAAAGGCCACAAGTCAAAAGTCCATATACTGTGCTTACATATGGCGAAGGTTAAGGGTTCCACTTCATACCCACATCAACACATCTCCATCTGAAAATAACCTTACCTGGAGCAATGGAATATTTTAGAACGAGAAAGAGGTGATTGGTTGCACAACAGTGCAAATATACTAAATGCCACTGAATTGTTCACCTTAAAATGGTTAACCTTATATTATGCGAATTCCACCTGAATCAATTATTCAGGGGAGAAACAAACACCCCTCTCTCTCAGCCTAAGGCTGCTTTTGTATCTCCCTCTCAACTCCACCAAAAATGTTCCTCAAAGCCCAGCCCACAAGTTCAGGGGGTTTATTTTTCCTCTATCTTCCCTCCTATGCTTCTTGTCCTGTCTCTCTGTATCTATTCTGATACCACGTGTCACAATCCCAGAGGACAGGCTGGCAAACACAGCATTCTCCATATGGACAGGGAAAGAGGGAAATGGGAAAAACACCTTTTTCTTTAACCGGTGATGGGAATGGGCGAGACGAAGGCTGGCATGACTCATTAGGAGGTTTCGTCCCTCTCACGCTTGTGAGCCTAAGGGAATTTCAGAGCTGTCGGCCTTCTGCAGCCTGACTGCCCCCACACCCTAAGTGGCCATCTCCACCTGTCACGACAGTTGTTCTTGTCCCCAAAGTTAAGGCCCTGTGAAGGGGAGCCCCCCCCATTGAAGAGGTATTTTTGAGTGGGAACCTCATGGCAGTGGTACCCTCTCAGTGGCGGTGGTTATGCTTCCCACCACGCTGGAGAGGCAGGGAGGGACGGGACTGCCCTACTCCTGGCAGTTCCCAGTCTCAAAGAACAGGTGGTTTTGTTTGTTTTTCTCCATTTGATTTACAAAATTGTACCCTTTACTAAAACAGCCTTGGGGCTCAAGCACAACCAGTACAGGCACAATGAGATGACATTTAATTAAAATTCAGAAATAAAAGCAGGAGACGTCATGATGGAACAGCAGGACCTGCCAACCACATAAACATTCAAGCAGCAACTGCTATGGACTGCTCAGCAACTGGGAGGACCAGGAGACAGAAGTATCTCCTGCTCACCTGACAGATGGTGGCTAGGCCAGAAATAAGGCCATCTGTGGGATCCAAAATGTATCACCCCAGCCCCACCTTCTTTCCCTCTGCCTTTTTATAAGGGTGAATGTAGCTGGGCTATTTGGATAGATTCACTTTGTTTTAGGGAACCAATCTACTAGTGTTACTATTGCAAAGAAAAGTTCTGGAAATCATTATGGTACAGTAGAAATAACTTTATAGCTCTTAAAAAAAAGAAAAGACAAACTGACTTTGGTTCAAATCCTGGCTTGTCACTTACCTGCTGTGTGAAAGTTGCACAAATCACATCAATTCTCTCGGCTTCTATGTGCTCATCCCTTGTGCCAGGTTGTTGGTCATAATGACATAACTGTGTTACTGGGAGTCTCAACTCATGAGAGGCATAAACATGAAGTGATTTTATTTTTTCTGCAGCTGCCCCGAAAATGTGTTTATGTCAATCTTCCCATTTCTCACTGGGGAGCAGCTCCTTTCATGACAGCCCAGTTCCATAACATTCCAATCACCTTTTATTATTAAATAGCTATTTTTGGTCCTTAAGACTCTGCCCTGTTCATTTTCAAATTTCAGTCTTCTCTCCATTTCAAATATTTTCCCTTTCCTCCGAGGATTGCCATTATCAATACAGAATGTCCAGTTAAATTAGAATTTTAGATAAACAAATAATTGCTTTGTATAAGTATGTGTTATATAATACTTGCTTTGTATCTGTTAATTCTGGAAACCTATACTTTCTCCCAAGCATGGGCTACAACTTTGGCTTTCGAGAAGTGGTTCTAAACCCTGGCTGCTCAATAACAATTTCAACACCTGGGTTCTACTCCAGACCAGTTAAATCAGAATGCCTGGGTTGGGTGTGTTGTTTCTTGCCTGTAATCACAGCACTTTGAGTGGCCAAGGTGGGAGGATCACTTAAGCCCAGGAGTTTGAGACTTCATGGCTACAAAACAAACAAAAAAACCTAACCAGTTATGGTGGCGTGTGACTGCAGTTACAGCTACTCAGGAGGCTAACACAGGAGGATCACTTGAGTCCAGCAATTGGAGGCTGCAATAAGCTGTGATCATGCTACTGCACTCCATCCTGGGCAACAGAGTGAGACCCTGACTTAAAAAAAAAAATCAGAATATCTGGGCAAGAATGTTTTAAAGCTTCCCTGGGTGATTCTAACATGCAGCCCAGGTGGAGACGACTGCCAAGGTTTAGGAAAGTAGCTTTCTCTGGTTCTACCTACAGCTCCCTCTTCCCAGCATACATTGGGGTTGGGGGCAGGAAGAGAAAGAGAGGCCAGTCCCATCTTACTTGGATGCCTGCTGTAAGCTTGTAATCCTCTCTGTTGGTCACCAGAGCTCCTCCACTTGACAACAGGCCATTTGTTCCCAGTGTGTGGCAGGCATCCAAACATGGGCTCTCCCATGTGGCCCATTTGTTGGTTCTTTGGAGGGCCTTGTGAGGGTCTTCCTCCTGCCTCATCTCTGGTGTGAGAGATCAGGCTTTTGTTTGTCCTCCCAGGTCAGCCCTATGCCAGAAGCAGCCCTCTCCCCAATCCCAACAGCCTCTTGCTGAAAGGGCCCTCTCCCCCACTTGGCAGCCTTGAGGGTGGGAGTGTGGGATACTGGCAAGAGAGCTTAAACTATACCACCTCCTGCGGGGCCCAGTTGACTCCTGGGACCCTCAGGTCTCCCTGACGTATCAAAGCTTGGGAGGAGAAATGTCTTCTCTCAGGCCCCCTAACTCTCTCTGCAGCCTAGAAGCTCAAAACCTCTGCCAGTCAGGGGCTTGACAACTTTCCTGTGACAGACAACCACAGTTCCCAGATTAGTGTAGTCAGGGCCTCAGTTCAGTTTCCCTGCTCAAGAGGTAAATTTCAACCCCCGTCCCCCCACCTTGTTCCTCTGCCTTACAGAGACAGCTTAACACACTGAGACATCCTTCTCCTTACTCTCAGTCCACTGGAGGAGGCAGGTAGGAGTTGGGGGTATGTGCGGGGACTCAGCTGATCCCAAACACTGCAGTTTTCCGACCTACTAGACGTGGGTGCCTAGCGCTTCTTGTTCTCTGGTGAGGGCCCTAGTCCCCACTTCCAATACTCCTGCACACGCCACCATGATTCATTTATGGTAAGTCATGTTTGTTGACATTTTCTACATGCCAGGTACTGTGCTCAGCTATTTCATTCACTGTCTCCTTTAATCCTCCAAACAAAGCAGGGAGACAGGATTTCTACATTTTTCAGCTAAGTAAATTTTGGGTAAAAGAATAATTTGCTGAAGGTCATACAGCTAATAAGAATCAGAGCTCAAATGTGACTCCAAAGACCTTGCTTTTGCCATTATAATTTATAATACTTCCTCCCACTGTGATGTAATTTATGAGTAAAACTTATCTTAGTGTCTGGTACACAGCAGGCATTCAATAAATATTAGTTATCTTCCTAGATAACCCTCAAACTGGAAATCTATTATCAAATACAATTTTATAGTATTCAATCCAACTTACTTGGAAACAATTTAAAGCTTTGATTCATCATTCCCAGGTACTAATCTCTTAACTAATTCACTCGTTTTTTTTTTTCACATCTTTCCAAAACAAGAAAGGATCACTCTTTTAAAATACCTAATATTACCAGGCACCATGCTAGTGTTAACGTTAGAAGTTAAATAATTGTATTCTTTTTCTATTGCTTCCATAACAAGTCATCACAAACCAGGTGACTTAAAACAACAGGAATTCCTTCTCTCACAGATCTAGGGGCCAGAAGTATGAAAGATAAGGTAATATCGGCAGGGTTGAGCTCCCTCCGAAGGCTCCATAGGAATTTCCTTCTTGCCTCTTTCAGCTTCATTGGGAAACTTTGCCCATTTCTTGGTTTGGGGCTGCATCACTTGAATCTCTGGCCATCCCTTGTTTCTGTGTCTTTTTTTTTTTTTTGTCTCTTCTAAGGACCCTTGTCATTGGATTTAGGGATTATGCAAATAATTCAATATCTTTAAGTTAATTACATTTGCAAAGACCCTTTTTCCAAATAAGGTCACATTCACAGGTTACAGGTGTCAGGACATGAACATATTTTTGGGAGAGGCCACCATCAACCCAATACGAAATGATATTGTGGTGTATTAAAAGAGTTTGAGTTTGGCCTTTGGAGTGAAAAAGACATGTGCTCAAATCCCATCAGTGCCACTAATTCATTTGGGCAAATCATTCAAATTTTCTGACGTGTGCGCTCAGGTCTTCTGAGAATCAAACAGCACAAAGAATTAGACATGCAAGAGTTTTTTTGGAGAAAATTCTTATGAAGGATAAAGGGGAAAGAGCAGGGACAGTCTTAGACAGCAAGGCAGGCCTGATATCGGTGATAGGAGATTAGGAAGGATGGCAGATTGTATAAGATGAGCCCCAGATGTTCCTGAGAAAATTTGAGCCAGGCCAATGAACATTGCCCATTAGACGGGGCCTGCATCCTACAGGAATGAGCCAACTTTGATGCCTCAACTGTGTTCAGTCACTGGCCAGGAGTAGCTCAGTGCAAATTCAGAAATGATTCCAGGAAAGTGGAAATTGGGCTATCAGCTAACTACACTCCTCACAGACGATTCCCTTGAAGGAGCTCTGAGCAGGACTTTTTCATGGACACCACATTAGTATTCTAGGTTTTTAATTTTTTTTTTAATAGAAATGATGTCTAGCTATGTCACCCAGGATGGTCTCAAACTCTTGGCCTCCAGTCACCCTCCTGTCTTGGCCTCCCAAAGTGCTGGAATTATAGGTGTGAGCCACCCCACCTGGCCCCTTTTGTTTTTTATATTTCTAAAATAGTAATAATAATACCTATTTAGCAACAATGCTGTGAGGACTAGACAAATGTAAAGTGCCTAACATGTTACTAGCGCATAGTAGGTACATAGTAGCTCATCTCCAGGGTGGCCCCCAATGATTCCTGCTTAGTGTGTAATCACCTCCTATTGAGTGTGGGTTGGTTTAATAACTCACTTCTAACAAGTAGAACAAGACAGAAATGACAATGTGTGACTTGAGCATAAGTGCTCCAATTTCCCTATATCCCTACCAGCATGTTATCTACTGGTTTTATCTGTTTTGTTTCTAATAATTGCCATCGGAGTGGATGTGAAGTGGTATCTCATTATGGCTTTGATTTACACTTCCCTAACATTAGTGTTGTTGGTTTGCATATCTTTGAGGACATGTCTATTCAAGTTCTTTGCCCATTTTTATATCAAGTTGGTTTTTTGTTGTTGTTAAGTTATGGGGGTTCTTTACATATTTTGGATATTAATCTCTTATCAAATATATGATTTGGAAATATTTCTTCTCATTCTGTGGGCTGCCTTTGTCTCTATTTTTTGTGTCCTCTGATGTGCATAATCTTTTTATTTTAATGAAATACAATTTTTCTATTTTTTTCTTTGTCACTTGTGTTTTGTTGTCATATAAAAAAAATTGCCAAATTCAGTGTTATGAAGCTTTTCTCAATGTTTTCTTCTAAGAGTTTTATAGTTTTAGCTCTTACATTTTGGATCTTTGTTCATTTTAAATTAATTTTGGTACATGGTAAAAGCTAAGAGTCCAACTTCATTTATCCAGTTTTGAATTATTTATTTTAAATAAATTTAGACTTATAGTGAAACCTACTGCATTGTCTTTATTTTTATTTTTCTCTGAAGGTTAACACAAACTTCATCAAAGTCTGTGAATGATCTTTGGAAACCCCAAAGAGACAATAGTGGCCTGAACTAGAGTTGCAAAATATGGTGGGGCAAGGGAGAGATGTTTAATTTCAGAGTTTTTTATGTAAAATCAAATAGGATGTAATGGCTGCAGGGTATGGCATGTGAAGTCAGGGCAGAAGTCTGTTTGAGTGATAGGACACGTCATATTTTTAAAAATAATCAGATAGTGAAAAAAATTCTAAAAACTGGGAACCACAATAGCTCTTTTCTTCCCCAACTATTAAATAAAACCCTGTTCTTTGCAAGATTGAATCCATCTGAACTAATATCTGTGGCCTGAGAAACACAATGTGCTGATGGACTTTTTTTGTTACTCCCTGTCTTCATTCATTTTGTGCTGCTATGACAGAATACCACAGACTGGGTAATTTATAAAGAAAAGAAATGTATTTGACTCATGGTTCAAAAGGCTGGAAAGTCCAAAGGCAAGGCACCAGCATCTGCATGGCATCTGATGAGGTCCATCTTGCTGCATCATTCCATGGTAGAAGATAGAAGGGCAAGAGAGCACCAGAGCAAGAGAGCAAGAGGGGGCCAAACTTGCTTATATAATAAGCCCACTTTCACCACAACTAACTCACTCTCTCAAAAACATTAGTCCATTCATGAGGGCAGAACCTCATAATCTAATCACCTCTTATTAGGTCCAACCTCCTAACACTGTTGCATTGGGGATTAAATTTCCAACACATGAAGTTTGGGAACACATTGAAGTAATAGATTCCCCATCTCTGAAACATCACTGACAAAAAGAGGTGAGGTACAAATGACACAAACAGGGGAAGAGGCAAACCCACTCAAATCATGGATTCTACACATGGAAGAAAGGGATGAGTGCGTATAGATGCTGGAGCGACAACTAAAATGTACACTACTCAGGTTTGAGTCAATTTTTACAATATTAAAGAAAAACTGAAAGCCCTGGGAATACCAAGGTTGCTGATGTTTGGGTTATATAAGAAATACCAAAATTTGGTAAAAGAAAACAATGCCTATTGGCTTGATGCTCTTTGGTAATAATGTCTGAGCATTTTTCAAACATCCTTTCCAAATATAAATTTCAGTATATTCATGGAAGCCAGGTGCAGTTGTTGAGAGTAAGTTTTGCTAGGCTCAAATCCGGACTCTACCCTTACTCTGACTTCTATGACTCAATCTCTTCATCCATAAACTGGAGGTAATAATATTTACCTCATCGATTGGTAAGAGGATTAAGTGACTGAATATTTGTAAAGCTTTTAGAACAATGTCTGACATATAGTGGTTGTTAAATAAAAAATTAAAACTAAAAGCTTCTAGGGTTTTTAGTGGTCTTCTAGATTTTTATCCCCTCTTCCCAGTATATATTTGCCTCCTTTCTCGCCTGACCCAGGGGCAAAAAGCTCTAGTAAAATCAGAATTCAGTCAGTTGACTCTCCCTAACCTCCACAAAACAGATTTATCTTAGAGGACCAAGAATAAATAATTGGCCTGATATTGATAAGGCCTTGGGGTCACTCTTCCTTTCCAGTGACCAAGTTGTTCTATTTAGAACACTAAGTACTCAGTGATTTACAAAATGGTGTCCTGAATGTGGAGTGAAAGAGAGTGGATACCCTCTAGAAAATGAAACAGCATTCTGGCTGAGCAGAATCTTTCGGGTTATTCCAGGTATTTAAAATCATAGGTAATGATTTTACCTTAAATCCTTGCTGGAGCCTTTTTCCTAATCAGAAATTCAGGCTATGATTCAGACAATGTACTGTGATGTTGATTACAGTATAGTTTACAACAATTAAAGTTTGAAAATAGTTTAAATGACCAACGATAGGGACTAGTAAATAAATTATGGTGCAGCCACATCATAAAATTATTCAGCCACTAAGAGCTGTATTTACAAAGAACTTTCAATGACAGTTCTGTATTTTCAGTACTATGTTAATGAAAAGAGAATAGTGTAGGATATCAACTTTGTGAGAAATATAAACACCCACACGCTCAAAGAAAAAAAAGACTGGATGAATATACATTGGAAGCATACCAGTGGTTTTCTCTGGAAGTGAAATATTGGGTGGATTTCATTTTCTTCTTTATATTTTATATGCAAATCCCTGGATAACAGATCTTGAAGAAGGTCCACACAGTCCTGCTACTAAGATCCCTGAGCTGTCCTGGACTCTTCACATCCAGGTTATCAAACTAACTTCTATTTTGAATGATTCCCTTCTTTCCACCTAGTAATTTTCCCTTTTGTTTAAGAGGGAAGAGATGGTTTCCATTGCTTGTAACTAAAAGAACGTTAATATTACACTCTAACTGCTTTGGGTACATACATTTTATATGCTCAACTAAATATTTAGTTCTTTGATGCTAAAGAGTATGTCTTTTACTTTTCTCTATATCTCAGAGCACAACTAAACCAGTTCTTGGTACACAGAAACTCAAAGACTGTGGATTTTCCTAGAATAGGCAGGGATCCCAAAGAATGAGTATATTCTTTGAACGAACACTGAGAGGCTTAATGTATAGGGAAGGTGATACAAAATAAACAGCATCTCCTCTCTAATCAACTGCTGAGGCATATGACCAGGGCTTCTCAGGAGTAGAGCTAGCTGTTAGGAGGAGGAAAAGTCCATGAATGCAGATCCTGTTATAAAAACATTCTTTCCACTGCTAGTCACTAGCCTGTAAGCCCAAGTCATTTAGAGAACGATGCACCAGCCACGTAAGCTCAGCAGCAGAATCCCTCTCAGTTTAGTTAGAAACCGGTAAATAGGGCTGGGCTGGCATCAACAAGGATCCTGGAAACACTTCAAGGGGCCTTACCGAAGTAAGAAAATGTACACCTGCTTACATGCTGAATCCTTCCAACCAGGCTTTTTTTTTTTTAAATCTCATAAATAATGTCGATTTTGTGCAAAAAGTTTTTGCAAGTATTATGCAATATCTATGCATCAAAGGAAATTTAAACAAGGGAAAAGCTTACTGCCCTTGGCCACATATCCTTTGTGTCCCTGTGTCTTTTTCCTTGGGACTCTGTCTCTCTTTCCCCAACTCCCCTTTTTGGGTTTTGGTAGTGCTTCATCGGCTAGGAATGATTCTACCCATATTTCCTCCTGCCATCTCCTGTTCTGCTTAGATACCACCTCCTCCAGAGAGCTTTCTCAGACCCTCAGTTCCCCCAGCCCTAGACTGGGTAAGATGACCTCTGGGTGTCTCCTTAGCACCCTGCTCACAATCTTCCAGTAACTTTCACACTGAGTATTAAGAGTCTACTTGTCTGTCTTCCCACTAAAAGACATACCTCATGCAAATGGCATGAGGCCAGGGACTGGCTCGCATTCATCACTGCAGTCACTGTGTCTGCACTTGGTCTGGAGTTCAGTAATTAACTCAACTAACACTTTGTTGAATGCATCCTATGTGCCAGGCACTGTGCTAGGTGCTGGAAACAAACAGTAAACAGAAACATGATATCTATGCTTACAAAACTTACCTTCTAGCTTGGAAGACAGATGTGAATCCAATAAACACAAAAATAAATATTATTAAACATCTATAATTGTGCCAAGCTGTGTTCTAGATACTGGGGACACAACAATGAATCTCTACCCTTGTAGAGTTTTTGTTTCTAATTACACTGCAATTAGCATAAAATTATACTGCGATACATGGTGGCAGAGGGCTTATAACAGGTCTTGACCCCAGTTCTGGATAGTGATCAGAGAAAACTTTCCTGAGGAAGTGACCATTTTAAGCTCTCAGGCCTGTGCCTGGGATGTAGCAAAGGGTGTGTTTGTGTGTATGTGTGTGTGTCTAGATTTACGTCTTCTATCCAGATATAAAGATAGACATAGACATAGACACAGGTATAGACAAAGACATAGACGTAGACATAGACAAAGACATAGACATAGACACAGACATAGACACAGGCATAGACATAGACATAGAAAAAGACATAGACATAGACCTAGGCATAGGTAAACATAGACATAGACAAGGACACAGGTATAGACATAGACATAGACACAGGTCGACATAGACATACAAAGACATAGCCACAGGCATAGGCATAGACAAAGACACAGGTATAGACATAGACAAAGATATAGACAGGTATAAACATAGATGTAGGCATGAACGTAGACATAGACACACATATAGACGTAGACATAGACACAGGTATACACATAGACATAGACAAAGACATAGACATGGACACAGGTATAGATATAGACAAAGACATAAAAACAGGTATAAGCATAGACATTATCATAGACACAGCCATAGACATAGGTACATACATAGACATAGACACAGGTATAGACATAGACAAAGACATAGACACAGGTATAGGCATAGACAAAGACACAGGTATAGTCATAGACAAAGACACAGACACAGGTATAAACATAGACATAGGCATGAACATAGACATAGACACAAGTATAGACATAGATACAGACACAGATATAAACATAGGCATGACAAAGACATAGACATAGACACAGGTATAGACATAGATATATCCTGAGCTCTGAAGGAAGAGCAGGAATCATCTAGGCAAAGAGGAAGGAAAGGAGCACTCCTGGCAGTGTAAAGGGCATAGGCACAGGTGCTCACTGGGTTCCAACACCTACAACAGGCAGAAGCGGGAGGATGCAGACTTCCCCATTCTGTGTCAGATGTATCTTGGAGAAAACTCTTACATCCGAATGACCAAAGAAAAGTATGGGAAGGAATGCAAATCTGTGCCAGGTCATTTGCAGTGCTTCGCTGATGCCCTGGAGTCCGTGTGCATTTCAAGAAGACTGAAGTGTGCTAGACCTGCAGTAAATTGAAGAATGTCTGTCAGACCTGCCTTTTAGATCTGGAGTGTGGCTTGCCCATGCAGGTTTGTGATGCAGGGCTGTCTTTTAAAGATGACGTGCCTAAGTCAGAAGTCAACAAAGAACACATAGAATATGGAGCAAGAGATTTCTAACTCTGATAGAACACGGCTGGTTGGCATACTGGGAAAAGTCATATCCACCAGTGACATGTTGCTCAAGTTGGCCTGGACCACGCCCTACTACAAAAGGAATTGGCCCCACATTTGTTCCTTCTGGGTGAGAGGGGAGTGCAAGAGAGGAAAGGAGTGTCCATACAGATATGAAAAGCCCACAGATCCTGATGACCCCTTGCTGATCAGAATATTAAAACCCGGTATTATGGAATCAATGACCCTGTGGCCAATAAGCTCCAACAATGTCTCACCTGGACCTCCCAGAAGATAAGACCATCACCACACTATATGTCAGTGGTCTGGGGGATACCATTACCGAGACAGATTTAAGAAATCACTTCTACCAGTTTGGAAAGATCTGGACCATCATGAAGGTGCAACAACAGCAGTGTGCCTTCAACAAGTTTGCCATGAGGCAGGCTGCAGAGGCAGCTGCCAAGAAGTCCTTTAACAAACTGGTCATCAATGGCTGCAGGCTCAATGTGAAATGGGGAAGAGAGGAAAAGAGAAGGAGAAGGAACCACAGACTCTGGGATCAAGTTGGAGCTGGTTCCAGGACCACCAGGAGTGCTCCCTCCTCCCCTGGCAGCAGAAGATGCCACTGTCAACTACTTCAACCTACCCTCAAGTGATCCTCCAGCTGTGGTGAACATTACCCTGTCACCTGCCCCCACCCCCACTGTCACCCCACCCCCAACCCCAGGTTTGGGGCCCCATATGTTCCACCCAATGGGACCACCCTCTCCTTTCATGAGGGCCTCAGGATCAATCCACTACCCTTTCCGGGACCCTCAGAGGATGGGAGCACAAGCCAGCAAGCACAGCAGCCTCTAGCACACCAGCACATTGGGCTCTGGAAGAAAGGGCGATTGAGCATCCCCATACATCTTGGAATAAGTCTATTTCCTTTTGTTGTAGTTTTCATGGTAGTTGAATGTGTTCAGATGTGGGCAGTCAGAGGCTGATGGCCACGCTTTCCTACCCGTATTGCAAGGACCAGTGGACTCAAATGAGCTGGCATTCACACATCTGGTTACTGCTATAACATGACAAATAAAATCTGTGCCTGTTCCCCTAACCTAGATGGGGACATGCAGATGAGTGCATTGGAATGTCCAAGGAGTCACCCTCCTATGTGTATGTTCATTCTGTTTATTTTCTAGGCAGGGAAAAATTGACCTGTGGGAAAAAGCCCTTTGACAATTTTTATGTCAGCTGGGTATTTTCTTTTTTATCGTCTTAAAAAAAAAGATTATAGCCGGGCTCGGTGGCTCAGCCTGTAATCCCGCGCCTTTGGGAGGCTGAGGTGAGTGGATTGCCTGAGCCCGCGGGTTCGAGACCCGCCTGGGCAAGCAAGACCTCATCTCTACAATAAATCAAAAAATTAGCCGG
>CAUYQG010068723.1:0-52500 GCA_963574415.1 Tarsius wallacei
AGAATAAAAAATAAGCTGGGCTCGGTGGCTCAGCCTGTAATCCTGCGCCTTGGGAGGCTGAGGTGAGCGGATTGCCTGAGCCCGCGGGTTCGAGACACACCTGGACAACTTGGCGAGACCTCATCTCTACAATAAATCAAAAACCAGCTGGGTGTGGTACCGCGCGCCTGTAGTTCCAGCTACTTGGAAGGCTGAGGCGGAAGGATCGCCGGAGCCCAGCAGGTCGAGGCTGCGGTGGCCGGGAGCGACCACTGCACTCCAGTCTGGGCGACAGTGAGACTCCAACTCAAAACAAAACAAAACAAAACAAAAAAACCTGAAAACAGGTACTCAAATAAATATTCGTACCCAAATGTTCATAGCAGCATTATTTACAGCAGTCAAAAGGCTGAAAAACCCAAATGTCCACTGATGGATGTATGGGTAAGTAAATTGTGGCATATAAACATGGGAGAATACTATTTAGCTAAAGAAAGGAATGAAGTAGTCATATACACTGCAGCATAAATGAATCTAAAAAGTATTATGCTAAGTGAAAAAAAGACAAAAGCTCACAAATTTAATGATTCTATTTATAGGAAATATCCAGTATAGGTAAATTCATAGAGACAAAAACCGGACTGGTGGTTGCCAGGGGCTGGGGGAAGGAAGAATGATAAGTAATTGCTCATTGGGTAATCATTTTTATTTGAAGGTTATGGAAATGTTTTGAAACTACATAGAAGCCGGGCTCGGTGGCTCAGCCTGTAATCCCACGCTTTTGGGAGGCTGAGGTGAGTGGACTGCCTGAGCCCGCGGGTTCGAGACCCGCCTGGGCAAGCGAGACCTCATCTCTACAATAAATCAAAAAATTAGCCGGGCATGGTAGCGCGCGCCTGTAATTCCAGCTACTTGGAAGGCTGAGGCAGAAGGATCGCCGGAGCCCAGCAGGTCGAGGCTGCGGTGGCTGGGAGCGGCCACTGCACTCCAGTCTGAGCGACAGAGTGAGACTCCAACTCAAAAAAAAAAAAAAGAAATTAACCAACAATTAATTTTCCCATCTTAATAACTCAAAGACCTATTCCTGGCAGTGAGAGAATTCTATCCTCTGTTTCCACACCGAATTGATTTTATTCCATAAAAAACCTACTACAGCCTCATTGAAGGTGATTTTATGATTTTTATTAGGCTTTGGAATTTTGAAAATAGTTAAGAAACCAAAATACTGTCATTACCATTTAACACCTCGTTGGCACTTTTAGGGATCTAAGAATGCCAAAGAGATATGCCATGTAGCAACACATGTGATAACTTTATTATGTGTATAATATGCTTTAACCCTAGGACCAGCACAAACCATATGGCCTATATGTTAATTTCTTTAATACTGTTTTTTTTAAAGTTTGGTTTTAATCTAAAGCATTTTTCCCCCCTTTTTTTGTAGGCTGGTTGTTCTTGGTAAATTGAACAATTTAGTAAAAGAATGGATTTCTGATGTCAGTGAGAGTAAGGTAAGACTCTAAGCTACATGGAATTCTTAGTTTCATATATCCTGGTCATTCATTCTAGCAATAAGATGCAGGAGTTGAGATTTATCTGAAAAACTTTAAAACTTTGCTTTCTGGTATACGTGGGAATGAATTGATCTAGGTAGTTGAATTTCTAAATAGATGAGGATTTACCCTAGAAGTAGCCGATATACAGCTGCAAGTCTGCATAATGGTCTTGTCTGACCTATATGTAGTGGGTCAAAATTTAAATATCAGGAAATTTTACATAAAAGACCAGATTTCAGACTATGAAATATCAGATCTGGCCTGCCTTTGTGCACATCAGGAAGAGTCTTGAACTGGATTAGGCTCCTGCTCTCCAGTGCCTCATGACCCCCACTACTCCCTATTCTCTTTGGCAAGGTGAATACTATTTATCAGTTTTTATGTTTCTCATGTAGGATTCCATTATTTTCGTACTTGCTTGGCTCCTGAGACATAGGAGTTTACAAACCCCATTTCTAACTATATAACTTTTTCCCCTTCTCTGAAATTGATTACCTTTTCCTGCTTTTTTTAGTACAGTTCTCCCTTGGTATCCTCAGGGGATTGGTTCCAGGACCCCTGAGATAACCAAAATCTACAAATGCTCAAGTCCCTTATAATATGTATTTGCATATAACCTTTACACATCTCCTGTATATTTTCAGTCATTTCTGGATTGTTGCTTACAATACCTAATGTAATGTAAATGTTATGTAAATAGTTGTTACTGTATTGTTTTTAAAATTTGCATTATTTTTTATCATTGTTATTTTTTATTTTTTTCTAATTTTTTAATCCGCGGTTGGTTGAATCCGCAGATGCGGAACCTGCGGATATGGAAGGCCGACTGTATTTTGAATATAATTGAATTTTCATTATTGTCTGAGAATCATCAGTATGAATATTATTTTACTGGCTGTACTAGAACGAGGTAGGGATGTTCAACAGGGTGATACTGTTTGCCCCTTCACTAAGTAACCCAAACTGTTGTATTTTAAGTATTTTGTTTTTTATAGTTTTCCCATCTCTGCCTTAACATCAATCATTTAACATCTCACAGTTGTGAGCCTGTCTAGCTACAAAGTTTCTTTCTGCCCTTAATCTGCATGTGTTTCTAAATTAGGTAAATACCTGCTAGAATTCTTTGTTTTACAGCTTTTGTTATTTCTTTCTGTACTTGTGATCAATATGTAGAATTGGTTCTTTTAAACAATGGATACAGAATAAGGGTATGCATCTCCCAGGACTGTAGTCATTGAGTTTAACATGGCCTTTATGCTATTTACTTTTGTGACCAAAAGGCTATCTGGCTTGTTTCTGAACTCTTCATCAGGGTTAGCAATAGTTGAGGTAGCTGGATAAGTCAAATTCTGAGCAAGTGAAATGCTTGTCACAAGCAGTCAAATAATTAAGTGAATTTTCACATCTTCCATTGCACAGACAAGGTGATAGGTCATTTTTTGTATCAGTTAAAATTCTCTTTCACTTATTATAGTTTGGGAAATAACTGAAGGATTTGAGTTAGATCAAAGATCGTTTGAATATTATATGTACAGTTGGGATATTTAAACTTTACTCTGAAACCTCAGATCAAATCATTTTAGTTAAATACTGTGGCAGAAATAACACTGTGATTCAGCATATCACTTTCTCGTAAATCATGCAAGGATCATACTTTTCAAAGTAGAAAGGTAAGCTAATAGATTGTTTAAGTTCCTAGTTTCTCTATACTTTTTTTAAAAAAATTGTTTTTAATTTTTAAGACAATTTTTATTTATTCATATAGGTATCTATGTATTTTAGAGACAATTTCACTCTGTTGCCCAGACTGGAGTACAGTGGTGCCATCATAGCTCACTGCAGCCTTATACTCCTGGGCTCAAAAAATTTCCCCACAACAACCCCCATAATATCTAGGACTGGAGGCATGCACCACCACATCTGGCCAATTTTTTTATTTTTGTAGAGATGGGATCTCAAATTGTTGAGCAAGCTGGTCTCAAACTCCTGGCCTCAAGTGATCCTTCAGCCTCAGCCTCTCAAGGTACTAGAATTACAGGCATGTAGGGATGAGCCACTGCTCTATCCTTTGATTCATGTTAGTCGTCAGTAAATTTACTGACTCCTGGGTATAGTGGCAGCCTGTGGTCCTAACGACTTGGAGGGTAAGGGTAAAGTAGAAGGATCACTAGAGCCCAGGAGTTCAAGGCCAGCCTGGTCAACATAATGAGACCCTGTCTCTTAAAAAAACATCAGATGAATAAATTGACTAGCTATAATCTATTTTGTTTCATTCTAGCTATAATATTATAAAATTTATAAAGTTACTCATGAAACATTAATATTTATTTATCTTATCAATCTCTGTTGCCCAGGCTGCAGTGCAGTGTGGCACGCTCATGACAACCACAGCCTCGACCTGCTGGGCTCAGCTGATCCTTCTGCCTCAGCCTTCCAAGTAGCTGGAACCACAGGAGCACGCCACCATGCCCGGCTAATTTTTTGATTTATTGTAGAGACGAGGTTTCGCCAACTTGCCCAGGCTGGTCTCAAACCCCTGGGCTCAGGCAGTCCTCTCACCTCAGCCTCCCACAGTGCTGGGATTGCAGGTGTGAGCCACCGCTCCTGGCTTTATTAATATTTATTAAACAAAGTAACAAAAATAATATCCTGTTATATAGATCCTTTTATTCGAGTTCAAGCTAATCAACAGATATTATTTTTTGGAACTTGTACTGGGCACTTATGAGGAAATACAGAGAAGTTGTATATATAGTTTTCAGTTTTGGGAAGTTTAAATATGACTGAAAAGATGAGACACACACAAAAAAAGTCAGTAAATGTAGCATTAATTTAAAGATTATAATGCTAAAAGAGCACAGAGAAAAAAGAGCCTGTTATATCCTCTGGTGAGGGTAACCAGAGAGGCTTCATGGAAGAGATGGAACTTGAAGTGAACTTTGAAAAATGGATGATATTAAGATACCCTGAGAAGGTAGGGACAATGGCAGATGCAACAGAAAGGAGATTAGATTATGTAACATGTTGGAACTTCAGAAAGGAAGATCAGGAAGCAAGGCAAGAAAGATCGATAAGCACATATTGTAAAGATTTTCAACAACAGATCCATGGATCCTTACCTCAGTCAGTAGAAGAATACATCAGCCAGCTTTGAGCCCAAGGGCATATAACAGAGTAATTTAAGAACGTCAGCCAGTGAATCTTGTAACACATAGGAAAAGGGAAAAGAAGAGCAAGGGAGTAGTCTAGAATGCTATTAAACAAAGCCTAGAATTGGGGAAGTAGTAGTTGAATAAAAAGGCAACAAATTTTCTATATGCCAGTAGCAAACTATCTGGAAAAGAAAAAAAAAAGGCAACAAACGTGAGGGATATAAGTAAAGAATTGGCAAGCCAAGAAGAAGAAAAGTGCTTATAAATTTGGACAGTAAGGAGGAATGGAAATTGGGAAATCAGAAGGAGTACCTGGTTTTTTATCACAGGAATAATTTTTTGCTTGTTTGAAGCATGGATATTAAAGTAGATCACAACGTCTGAGTGAAAATATCTGAAGATAGTTGGAATTGGCTCTGAAGAGAGGTGAAAAGTAGCATTTTCATTATGATATAATCCAAAAAAAGTTAAAGTTAGATTAACTGTCAGAAAGAAATTATGTCAAGAATGACTTCTTTCTTGCAGAAAGGTTGCAGAGGTAAAATCAAGAAATTAAACATACCTTTCACCAAAACTAAAAGGGAAATGGGATTGCCAAGGGTATCATGTAGAGAGCTGAAAATACGTAGTTTGATAGTTAAGCGTTCCTTAATGACTTCTGAGTGATGAAGCCAAACATAGGCATTTGGAGGGGACAACTAGGATCTAGTGATTTAAAAAAAAAAGTTTTTCTTAAGATAGAGACATGTGCATGTGTAGTGGACATGAATTTGTTTTGTCTTCCCTCTGGAAACACCCTCATTACTTCAAGTTGCAACTGAAAGAATCCTAATACTTTTAGAAATCATATCTTAACAAGATAGACAAATGTACTGTATATCATTTGCTTAGTAAAGTACAGTAGGCATTAAGGTTATTTTTATGCTAAATTATTTGAGGAATTAAATGTCTTCTGTTTAATTTTATTTAGAATCTCCCACCTTCTGTTGTGGCTACCGTTGGTGGTAAAATTTTCACATTTGGATCCTATAGACTTGGAGTACATACCAAAGGTAACTGCTTTTGTATGATCTAATGATAAGAATTTTCAGTAACAAACTCTTGACATTCATAATTAGAAAATACAGGAGAACAAAATTCTCATTATTTCACTACTCAGAGCTAATCACTGATAACATCATCTTATACTCATCTTCCATTCTTTCTTCTTATATATATGTGTGTTCTTTAATAAAAATATAATATATAATAAACTCTTCCTGATAAGTACTTTGATTTGCAGGGGCTGACATTGATGCACTCTGTGTGGCTCCAAGACATGTGGAGAGATCTGATTTTTTTCAGTCTTTTTTTGAAAAATTGAAACATCAAGATGGCATTAGAAACTTAAGAGTAAGTATCCTCTGGCATTTAACATTTTGGACTTAATTTGGTAACAACGTAAAAGCTAGGGCTTAAGATCATTGAAATACCTCTTAAGTTGCTGTATCTTGTTAAAATAGCACATAATGATTAAGGACTGGGGCTTTATAGCTATACAGACGGTTTTACATCTAGATTCCATCACTTATTAGTTCTCAGACCTTAGTCAAGTTGCCTAACTCTGTGAGCCTCAGTTTTCTCAACTGTAAAATGGAAATGTGATAGTGACTTTTTTTATGAGATTATTCTGAAGATTGATGAGATAATTTACAGAAACAATTTACTGTAAGACCTGATAAACTATTGTTGCATATCAAATTATGGGCGCTATTATGTGTAAAGTTTGGTTACTAACTCTTTATATACATATATATAGCCATTCATTAAGCAAGTAAAATTTTAGCACCACTAATTTGTCAGATACTGGCCTTAGTTTTACAGATAACAATAATAAACAAGACATTGTTAATTGGAGAGGGGGTTAAGTGAACTAAATAAGCAAAACAGTATTAATGCAATCTAAAGTGCTAGGGTGAAATTCAAAGGATCTACAATATTTGGGAATCTGGGAATGCTTTCAGACAAGGAGGTTAAGGATTTATTAGGCTGGAGGATTAAGGAAGGCTCAGAAAGACATCATTTCCACTAAACTAATTCAAACGATATTGACTATATTATTGTTATTTTTAATAGATTAGTCATGAGCTCTCTCTTTTTTTTTTTTAAATCTGAGTCTCACTCTGTAGCCCAGGCTGGAATGCAGTGGCATGCTCATAGCCACCACAACCTCGACCTGCAGGGCTCAGGAGGCCCTGCTGCTTCAGCCTTCCAAGTAGCTGGAACTACAGGCGTGCACTACCACACCTGGCTTATTTTTTTTTTATTTGCTTATTAGAGAGACGAGATCTCACCAAGTTGCCCAGGCTAGTTTCCAACCCCTGGGCTCAGGCAGTCCTCTCACCTCAGCCTCCCACAGTGCTGGGATTATAGGTTTAAGCCACCGTGCCTGGCTTAATTGTTTTTGTTTTTTTTTAAAATAAATTTATTTTTTTGTATAGGCGAGGTTTCACTGTGTTACCCAGGCTGGTCTTGAACTCCTGGCCTCAAGTAATCCTCCTGCCTCGACCTCCCAAAGTGCTGGGATTATAGGCATGACCCACTGTGCCTGGTCATTTTAAAATTTCTAATACTGGTACTCTTTCTAAATAATCAGTTTTCAATTTAGACTTAAGAAATAACAAGTACCAGATGATAGCAGTTCTGCCTTCCAGTTTCTGAAAGATATTTTTAGTAGGATAAGTTAGATAACTAATGTAATAGGCATTTTGTGTATCTTAAATAATACAGGTCACAAAGTAGAAGTACTTACCTGGAATGTAAGACTAAGAACATTTTCTTCGCTTTTTCTGTTAGGTTAAGATACAAATGGTGAACGAAGATATTCATTCACATTTTAGGCAGTTAGGAAGGATAAAGGATTATACATATGTCTCACTGTTTTCCTTTTTTGTAGGCTGTAGAAGATGCCTTTGTACCTGTTATAAAATTTGAATTTGATGGTATTGAAGTAAGTGTTTCATATTTTTCTGACTTTATAATTGAACTGCTTAACCCATAAGCTTGTTTTGTTTGTTCGGAAATCAGGCTTAACATAAGTGCATATTCTAAAAAAACCAAATAATCTTTAAATAGTCCCTTACTTTCCTTTCTGTTATTTCTCTTGGCTTTTCACCATAAAAAATGAATCAACCTCCATTTCTACCCCCATGATTTTTTTTTAATACTTTTTAAAATAGTTTTTTTGTAGGGACAGGGTCTTCTTTTGCCCAGGCTGGTTTTGAACTCCTAGCCTTAAGCAATCCACTTGCCTCAGCCTCCCACAGGCATAAGCCACAGGAAACCAGCAACCCCCATGAATATTCATTTATTTACTTATTTATTTTTGAGTTGGAGTCTCACTCTGTCACCCAGGCTGGAATGCAATGGCACGCTCACAGCCACCACAGCCTCAACCTGCTGGGCTCAGATGATCCTTCTGCCTCAGCCTTTCAGGTTGCTGGGACTACAGGCACACGCCACCATTCCTGGCTAATTTTCTGATTTGTTGTACAGATGAGGTCTCACCAAGTTGCCCAGGCTGGTCTCAAACCTGTGGGCTCAGGCAGTCCTCTCACCTCAGCCTCCCGAAGTGCTGGTATTATAGGTGTGAGCCACCATGCCTGGCTGATTTTTTATTTTATTATATTTTATTTTAAATATCTTGAGTTAATTTTTGTAAATGGGAAGAGATAGGGATTTTTTTTTTCATACACACCTTTCTCATTTCCATAACCTCCTAAAATAATTGTGTTACAATTTTGGTTGGAGCAATCAATGTTCAGTGTTTACATTATTATGATCTTTTTTTTTTTGAGTTGGAGTCTCACTCTGTCACCCAGGCTGGAGTACAGTGGCACACTCATGGCCACTGCAGCCTCAACCTGGGCTCAGGCATTCCTTCTGCCTCAGCCTTCCAAGTAGCTGGAACCACAGGCGCGCACCACCAGTCACAGCTAATTTTTTTGATTTATTGTAGAGACGAGGTCTTGCCAAGTTGCCCATGCTGGTCTTGAACCCCTGGGCTCAGGCAATCCTCTTGCCTCTGCCTCCTGAAGTGCTGGGATTACAAGTGTGAGCCACCGTGCTCAGCTATTATGATTTTATAAACAGTGTTCAAAGCTGGGCACTAAGTATACTAGGTTACCATTCTTTGCTGTTTGACATCTTGTTTCCTTGGGAGTTAGTACTTGTCTTGGGTTTTGTTTTCTTGGTTTTTTATACTTATGACTAACTGTAACTCAGCCTTTCCTAGTTGTCTAAATCTCCTCTAAATAAGTTTACATTTATCAGGTGCTATGTCATTATCATCTTGAGAAAAAAAAAATCTCACTGAGTCTTCTCACCTATTCCAATCTAAGCTTGATTGTTCTCTGTGACTGGTATACAGCTGTCACCCTGGCATCTTCCTTTACTGTTATCCTGTCATTCCTTTGTTTCTCTCAAGTGTTTTCTTCTTTCTTGATTTTATTCTCATTTGAGTGGTGCTTCTTCACTAGTTTCCTGAGAGCAAGCACATCAATTGATATTTCTGCATGTTTAAAAATGTCTTTATTCTGTTCTTACACTAAATTGATAATTTGTCTAAGTATAACATTCTAGGTAGAAAATGATTTTTCTCAGAATTGTGACGGCCTTACCTCAGTGTCTTCTAGCTTCTTTGATATGTTGAGAAGTGTGATGCCATTTTGAGTCTTCATTCTTTGTATATGACCAATTTTGACACTTTGCAGGCTTCTATGTTTTATTTTGTCTTCCTAGTTGTAAAACTCATGATAGTATACTTTGGTGTGTCTATTTTTCAGCCAAAATGCTAGGCACTTAGTAGTCCTTTTCTGACCTCTACTTTTCATTTCTGCTGTCATGTTTTATTTTATTTTAATTTAATTTAATTTTTTTTTTGAGTCTAGGTCTCACTCTGTTGCCTAGGCTAGAGTGCAGTGACATAATCACGGCTCACCACACCCTCAGATTCCTAGGCTCAAGTGATCCTCCCACCTTAGTTTTCCTTGTAGCTGAGACTACAAGCACACACCACTACACCCAATTTTTTTATTTTTTTATTTTTGTAGAGATGAGATCCTGCTATGTTGTCTAGGCTACATTTTTAATTTGTAAGAATACGCTTTTATTCTTGATGTATGTATGTATGTATTTACAGCCTCCTATCCTTATTTCCTAGATACAACATTTTTATCTGCTTTCTTAGGTCTACTGGGCCTGTTACTACTTCTTCATCTGCTTTCCAGCTTTCATAGCTTTTGCTGTTGTCTCTGTCTGTTCTTTGTCCTAGTGGGTTTTGCCTTTAAAATAAAACAAAATGAAAATTTTCTGGTATTTTAGTGAGGTTTCAAGAGGGAGTGAATGTAAATGTTGTGTTGAATCTTCCATCTTTATCTAGGCATTCACTCAAGGTTTTGATTTTTTTAAAAAAATATATGGCATATGTGCTAAAGTTAAAATGCTTTTCTTAATTTGAAATTTTAATTACCTTAACAAAACTTTGCAGTGATTTTTTCCCATGCAAGATTGCCTACATAAGCCTTTTGAAGTTTTGGTAGAACCTCCCAAAATAATAATTAGCGCATTTTACATTTTTCAGGTGGGATGGGGGAGGATGGCTGAGAAGGAGAAAAAGTAATATTTTTCTCTTTTGCATCTTTCCAAAGATTGATCTAGTCTTTGCAAGACTGGCAATACAAACCATATCAGATAATTTAGATCTAAGAGACGACTCTCGCCTGAGAAGCCTTGATATAAGGTGTATTCGCAGCTTAAATGGTAAGCTTCTAAAAAGAAATCTCAGATACCTGCTTGAAAACAATTAGACAAATTGAGACCTTTCTACAGAATTGACTATTAATGAACTTTTTTGGGGGATTGGACTAACTCAATTAAAAATGGTGCCATTTTCTTTAAACAGAGAATGTAACCACATTTAAGCATCCTAAAAACAAATTAAATTTGAAAGGTTGCTTATGTTTATAGTAGTGGTTCTCAAACTTACTGGTCTCAGGATTCCTTTATACTCTAAAGATTTATTGAGGACCCCCAAAGACCTTTTGTTTATGTGGACTATATCTGTCATTGTTTACTATGTTAAAAATTAAAACTGAGAAATTTTAAAACATTTATTGTCGAAATAATCATAAACCCCATTATAAGTTATATAGATGAATTTTTGTGTGACGAATGGCCTTTTACATTTTTGCAAATCTCTTTAATATTTGACTTTAATAGAAGACAGCTAGATTGTTGTATTTGCTTCTACAGTCAATCTGTTGTAGTATTTTGATTTGGTTAACATACAGGAAATCTGGCCACTTCGTTAAAAAAAGGAGGAGTGTTTTAATAGCCTTTCCAGAAATAGATACTCTTTGAGACTACACCAAAACTTGACCACAGTTTTTTTTCTTTTTAACAGTTTTTTTAGGCATAATTATGTACCAAAATAATACATTTTAGGTGTAAAATTCACTAGTCTTTAAGTACACTTCAATTTCAGAACTTCAAGTACACCAGTCTTTAAGTGCAATTCAGTTTCAGAACATTTCATCACCCTCAAGATTCCTCATACCCATTTGCAGTCATTTCCCCTTCCAACTCCTAGTCTCAGGCAACCACTATCTACCTTCTGTCTCTATAGATTTGCCTTTTCTAGACATTTCATGTAAATGGAATCATATAACATTTGGTCTTCTGTGTCTGCCTTCTTTCACTCAGTGTCATGTTTGTGAGGTTCATCCATGTTCCATTTTATTGCTGAGCAAAATGATAGATTCTTTTTTTATTTTTATTTTTTGTATAGACAGGTTCTTGCTTTGTGGCCTAGGATGATCTTGAACTCTTGCCCTCAAGAGATTCTCCCGCCTTGGCCTCCCAAAGTACTGGCATTACAGGCATGAGCCACTGCATCCAGTCAAAATGATGGAATCTAAAACCATATCAACAAACATTTTGTATTCTGTTGCATGAAAATTCACTGCTCTGTCTTTGTTCTTTGAGCTGTTTTTTACCCATGCGTTATTTTGTATTATCATCATGCCTTGGTCATTTGGGAAATACTGGGTAACAACATAATTTGGATCTTCCAAATGTTAACACACATTTTATTATAAAATATTTTTAAAAATAGCATTCATTAATATCACTACCAATCTCATCAGAAAAGTCTTAAGTATTAGACTGTCAAGCTTACCATTAGCAGATAAAAGTTGTCCAAAATTCTAATTGAACTTGAAAGGTTAAATTTTATTATTGCAACAAATTTTGTCATTTGTTTTCCTTAAAGTGAGGGGCTCACTTTGTTCTTTTTTTGGGGACTACCTAATCATAGTTTATCTGTCACTCATTGTTTCAGGTAAAACTGGTGTTCCTTGAAAAAAGTAGGTAGTTTAGTTTATAACTCAAACAACCTGACATGTTCTTTTCCTTTTTTTTTTTTTTTTTAAACTCCAAGTGTGTAGTGGCGAAAATATATCATTTAGTACAGTTTGTTGCCACTGTCTTGATTCACTGCCAAGATACCCACAATTAAAGCACCATCACTGCAAATGTTAACATGATGATAAAAAAGGGAAAGAAAGCTTTAGTGTTATTATAAAAATCGGTTTGGCCTCACAGATTTCCAGGGATCCAAAGACTGTACATTGAGAGCCACTGGTTTACAGCATCTTTTGTTTAACTTAATCATTGTACTTTGCTATGTGTCCAGAGTATAACAGGAAATCACAGTATTTCTGGAAAAGATTTGCATTGAAGTAATAAGCTTTATAACTTGGAGGCATTTGATGAATAAAGTTAAATGTGTAAAGAAAACTAAAAAAAAAAAAAATACTCAGATATCGTGCGTGTGTGTGTGTGTATGGGTGTGTGAGAAAGAGAGAGAGTCAGAATCTCACTTTGTCACCCAGATGTATGAACTGGGCACACTCACGGCCACTGCAGCCTTGACCTACTGGGCTCAGGCTATCCTTCCACCTCAGCCTTCCAAGCAGCAGGAACTATAGGAGTGCACCACCATGCCTTTCTAGTTTTCTTGATTTAGTGTAGAGATGAGGTCTCACCAAGTTGCCCAGGCTGGTTTCGAACCCCTGGGTTCAGGCAGTTCTCTCTCCTCCACCTCCCAAAGTGCTGGAATTACAGGTGTGAGCCACTGTGCCCAGTTCATACATCTCTATTTTAATATTGGATTGCATTGCCCATGTACTTTTTAATTTTTCTAAAGCAAAGTGATTTTGCATATGTAATTGCTAAATTTCAAATTCATGGAGAAAATAAACCCTGATGTTTTATTATCTGTCATATTTTTAGCATTTGAGAGTCTGAAAGTTAGGGGAGCGTTTGAATTAACTGGGTTTCTTTGCATAGTGAGAAATGAATACTTTGTCTTTTTCAGGATGTAGAGTTACTGATGAAATTTTGCATTTAGTGCCAAATAAAGAAACTTTTAGACTCACCTTAAGAGCAGTCAAATTATGGGCAAAACGTAAGTATCTCCAGTCTTTTATGTTTGCATGATAAAATTCTAATTTTCTGTTGTCAATGATAGAAGTACATGTGGAAACTCTGATAGCAAACATGTGAAACCTATTGATGTTGTTGGGGGATTCAGGGCCAGTAAACTCTGGAATAGCTCTTTGTTTTTCAGGTACAACAGTTAATGGTGTTCTGATGTGTAACTTCACCTCTTTATTCCTCATGTGAAAACTAAAAGCCCCCTGACTTTCCTTCTTAGGTTTCAGCCAGACAGTGCAAATAAATCAGAACTTGAAGACTGACAGACTCCATTCCCTTACGTCTTTAAACTGCCCTGTGGGTGTATCTTACACACCATTGTAACCCCACCAGCAGCAAAGAATCTGGTTTTATCATGATATTGCAGCAATTCAGCCACATCTTAAGGCTCCATTTCTAGTTTTCTTGCTCTTTCCACCACATTTGTAATTACTTCCTCCATTGAAGACTTGAAGCCCTCTTAAAGTCATTCATGAGGATTAGAATCAAAACTGTTAATGTTGATTTTTTTTATTTTTTTAAAGAGTATTTCACTTTGTTGCCCAAGCTGGTCTCAAACCCCTGGCTTCAAACAATCCTCTCACCTCAGCCTCCAGAGTACTAGGACTATAGTCATGCATCACTGTGCCCAGCAACATTGATATTTTGACCTCCTCCTATGAATCATGAATATTCTTAATGGCATCTAAAATTGTAAATACTTTCCAGGAGATTTTCAGTTGATTATTCGAGATATATCAGAAGAATCACTTATATGTGGCAGCTATAGTCATATAAAATGTGTTCTTTTTTTTAATGATAATATTTTAAAGTCAGAATTATTCCTTGACCTGTTGGCCGCAAAATAGATGTGTTAGCAGGCATGAAAACAACATGAATCTCCTTGCCTATCTCCATCAGAGTTCTTAGGTGATAGTGCATTGTCAAAGAGTAGTCATATTTTGAAAGAAATCTTTTTTTGAGCAGTAGCTCTCAATATTGGGTTTAAAACATCAAACCAGTCGGGCACAGTGGCTCATACCTGTAATCCTAACACTTTGGGAGGCGGAAGCAAGAGGACTGCCTGAACCCACAGGTTTGAGACCAGCCTGGACAACATGGCAAGACCTCATCTCTACAATCAAAAATTAACCAGGTGTGGTGGCACATACCTGTAGTTTCAGCTACTTGGAAGGCTAAAGCGGAAGGATTGCCTGAGCCCAGCAGGTCAAGGCTATGGGGGCCATGAGCATGCCACTATACTCCAGCCTGGGTGACAGAGTGAGGCTCCAACTCAAAAAAATAAAATAAAATATTCATCAAGCCATGCTGCAAACAGATGTGCTGTCATCCAGACTTTGTTGTTCCATTTATAGATCATGGGCAGAGTAGATTTAACAGCATTATTATTTTTTTTTCCCTTGTGTCGGGGGCTGACTTTTAATAGTTCGCAGTGAGGGAGCTGCTCTGCTACGTAGAAACCCTGACCCAGAAGCAGGTGGTCTACAAGGTTTAACAGCATTATTAAGGGCCCTAGGATTTTTGGAATGGTAAATGAACATTGACTTTAACTTAAAACCACCAGCTGCATTAGCCTCTAATAGGAGAGTCTGCCTGACATTGACTTCTGTTTAGCTGTGAAAGTCCTAGATGGCATCTTCTTCTAGCATAAGGCTCTTTCATCTACACTGATAATCTGTTTAGTGTAGCCAGCTTCATCTGTGATCTTAGCTAGATCTTCTGGATGAATTGCTGTAGCTTCTCCCTCAGCACTTGCCGTTTTACTTGCACTTATATGTTAGGGATATGGCTTCCTTCCTTAAACCTCATGAACCAACCTTTGCTAGCTTCAGACTTTTCTTCTGTAGCTTCCTCACCTCTCTCCATCATAATGGAATTGAAGAGCATTAGGACCTTGCTCTGTATTAGGCTTTGGCTTAAGGAAATGTTATGGTTGATTTGCTCTTCTATCCAGACCACTAAAACTTTCTCCATATCAGCAATAAGGATGTTTCACTTTCTCATCATTGTTCACTGGCATAGCGTTTTTAATTTCCTTCAATAACTTTTGCTTCACATTTATGACATGGCTAACCAGAGCAAGAGTCCTGGCTTTCAGCCTTTCTTGGCTTTTGACGTGTCTTCCTCACTAAGTGTAGTCATTTCTAGCTTTTGATATAAAGTGAGAGACATGCCACTTTTCCTTTCACTTGAACACTTAGAGGCCATTGTTAAGTTTTTAATTAGCCTAATTTTAATATTGTTTGTCAGGAAATAGGGAGACCTGAAGAGAGGGAAAGAGACAGGGATTGGCTATTCAGTGAAGCATTCAGAACACTCACATTTGTTGACTAAGTTTGCCACCTTATGTAGGTGTGGTTTGTGATGCTCTAAAACAGTTACAAAGATCACTGATCACAGAGATAAAAATACTATAATAAAAAAAGTTTGAAATATTGCAAGAATTACCAAAACGTGACACAGAGAAACAAAGTGAAATGAAAGTGCATGGCACTAATAGACTTGTTCAACAGAGTTGTCACAAATCTTCAATTTGTAAAACACAGTATCTGCTAAGTGTAATAAAGCAAAGCACAATAAAATGAGATATGCCTACACATTTAAATAGTGCTGCACTTCTGGCACCAGGTTGTACATAGACTAAAGCAGCACTGTCTAATAAAACTTTCTGTGATTATAGAAATGTTTCATATCTACACTGTCATATATAGTAACTGTGTAGCTGTTGAACGCTGGAGATATGCAACTGAGAAACTGAATTTTTATAATTTTGTTATTTTAATGAATTTAAATAATGCCTAAAAGAAGTGAAAATACATGTTTCTACAAAAATGGGTACAAATGTTCATAGCACCATTATTCATAATAACCAAAAATGGAATCAACCACATTTCCATAAACTGATGAACAGGTAAACTCAGTATGGTATATCCATACTGAGGAATGTTAATTAGCAATATAAAGAAATGCAGAGCTCAGCACAGTGTCTCAGTCTGTAGTCCCAAATACTCGGGAGGCTGAGGTGGGTTGATCACTAGAGCCCTTGAGTTGGAGGCCATGATTGTGCCACTGTACCCCAGTCTAGGCAACAGAACAAGACTGTCTCCTTTTTTTACCGGTTTTTTCAAACATTTTATTGAGTGTAGACATCTGGAGTACCGTAAAACATGCATTATCTATAGAATCGAAAAGGAGGTCACATTGTTCTCACTGTCAGATGTGTCAGACTTGGCATGCATGATGGAGATTAAGTAAAGTTATGAGAGTAATATGGTTCCTGAAAAGCTTCTACAATTTGGATGAGGGCCTTAATCATGTGAAAAGCAAGAAGACCCTGTCTCTTTAAAAAAAAAAAGAAAGAAAGAAAAGAAAAAAGAATCAGGCGTGGTGATTCATACCTGTAGTTCTAGCCATTTGAAAGGCTAACGCAGAAGAAGTGCCTAAGCCCAGCAGGTCGAGGCTGCAACAGACATGAGTGTGCCACTGCACTCCAGCCTGGGTGACAGAGTAAGACTGACTCAAAAAAAAAAGTAGTGATGTGAGAAACAAGTAATGTATGGAGTGGTATCCAAATTCTGTGAGATACTGAAGTTCCCAACTTTATACTTAATTTTAAAATATTCATGGATTACTAGTAAAATGTTCATTCTTCCCTAATTTTAGATGTTCCAGGTGTCTTTTCTCCTTCCTTTCATTTCTTTCTCAATCCTAAATATTGAAAGATGGGAAATTACAGTGTATATATCTATGGAGCCCAGTTGAGCAGTTTGACCTGAGCCAGAGAACTATATATCTATATCAGAGGGCAAAGTAGGGGGTATAGGATGAGCAGTTTTGGTTTGCGAATAGACTGTGGGCCTGATGTGAAGGTCTGCTTATCCATTTTAATGTAGTTATAGGGGGAAGTTCTAACCAATAGTCTTAAGAAAGAAGATACCCTGTTGACTATTACAGATAGTAGATCCTAACAATAATTGACAAGTATATTAATTTTCTAGGACGTGGTATTTATTCCAACATGCTGGGATTCCTTGGTGGTGTCTCCTGGGCAATGTTAGTTGCAAGAACTTGCCAATTGTATCCAAATGCAGCAGCTTCTACGTTAGTTCATAAATTCTTTTTAGTTTTTTCCAAATGGTAAGTATTTAAATGGGTACTTTGACTATTTACTGACCTCTGCCTATATGTAAAATAGTTTGGAAGTTTAAGAGGTATGTATAGACTTTTCCCGTTGTTTTACATTCCTTTTTTAAGTTTAAAGTTTAAACCAGGCCAGGCATGATAGCTCACACCTATAATCCCAGCACTTTGCAAGGCCAAGGCGAGAGGATTGCCTGAGCCCAGGAATTTGAGACCAGCCTGGGCAACATGGCAAGATCTCAACTCTACAATAAATCAAAAAATTAGCCAGGCATGGTGGCATGCGCCTGTGGACCCAGCTACTTGGGAAGCTGAGGCAGAAGGATCACCTGAGCCCAGCACGTCAAGGCTGCAGTAGCTGACTTGTAGTAGTAGTGATCGTGCCATTTCACTTCAGTCTGGGTAACAGAGTGAGACTCCAACTCAAAAAAAAAAAGTTTAAAGCATACCAAATTTGAATTAATGGTAGACCATCTAGCTGGCATATTCTTCCAGGAGTCTGTAAATGTGGGCCTTTACCTTGGAAGAGTGGTTACAATAGATTTGGCTTTGGGAATTACTGGATATACAGAGGTTGTTTAAGCTCTCCTCATCTGTAAAATGGAGATAATAACCATAGGTACCACATTTATTTGTTACTATTTTTAGTTAATGTTAGCTGTTGCAGGTATTAAATTATAAAAATTAAATGCATGAAAGCAAATGAGAAGGAAAGGGAAAGATTTAGGTATAAATTAGTTACAGCTAGTGCAAAGTAATATTTGCCCTTTCAGAGAACACTGCATTAAAATAAGCATCCTTTCCTTTGTATGCTTTCTCCCATCGTCCTTGTCTTTTTTTTATTATTATTAAATGTTGAATACCTAGAACATTTGCTGTATAGAAGGTCAGAAGAACAGTCTTATTGACAGTAGTTTCATACAGTACCTGAAGTGAGATCATATGTGAGTTAATTTGCCTTATTTGTGTTAGGGAATGGCCAAATCCTGTGCTTCTGAAGCAACCAGAAGAAAGCAATTTGAATTTGCCCGTCTGGGATCCTCGGGTATGTGATTTATTATGGAACTTCCTGAAGCCTTTTAAGGAAAAAACTCTAAATTACAGTATGGCTAAAGATACTCTGCTCATTTTCCTTTTGTATAACTATAGTCCTCTTCCTCCCTCTGTTGTGTTTTGGTACAAATGATTTTGATCACTAATGCTGATCCAAATGTTATGTCATTAAAAATCGCCCATGTAAGACAAGTGAGTGTATCAGCCACAGTGTCAACCTATTATGAAAAACTCTCTCACAAGTAATTAGTTGCTAATAATAGTGGAGGTACTGAAGTATAATAAAAGTTTTACTTTGCAGTGCAATTTAAAGCAACTCATTATTCCAAGGTAGCATAATCCTCACATACCTTACATTTTAATTTGCTTTTAGAGCGAGTGCTTATTCCTCTGGCTAGTCAAGGGGAAGTCATCCATTGAGTGGGTGCAGAGAAAGGACTGAGAAACCATTGGACTGCTTTTTGCAGTTACAATACAATACAATACAATACTTCTTTGATTCTAAAAGATCATTGTTTATAAGATACATTAATTTAATAGTTTTTCTGAGGAAAAACAAACTTCTGCAGAGTTTTCTTTGCCTCTGTCAGACGCATCTGACTTCTTAAATGTAGTTGGGGAGGGAAAATGTACTTCTTAGACTTGAGGAACTGTAGTATTAAATTTATATTTCATATTCTTCAGACTTTTGGGGAAATGAAGTGAGGACAACTGAAATAGGAGAATAGATCAATTATTCTGCTTCTAATTTCACAGGTAAATCCATCAGATAGGTATCATCTCATGCCCATAATCACCCCTGCCTACCCACAACAGAATTCTACGTATAATGTGTCCACATCAACTCGAACAGTAATGGTAGAAGAATTTAAACAAGGTAAACATATTGGACCTGTTGTCCTTTACATACTCAAACAAGTTTTTTGGTTGAGAACAATTTTATTCTCTATTGCAGTTATGGATTGGCAATTAGAGTTATTATATAATGCGTATTATTTCTAAAAATTCCTTCAAAAAATATATATATATATTTTAGTAATTTTCCTAAGTATATGATAGTATTAAGGCTAAAAATGGAGTCAGCCCAGACTGACTGAACTTAAGTTTTTGTGTTCTGAGAAACAACATATTTACATTTTATTCAGGAATTTGGAGTGGTTTGAGGTTTGGGGATAGTGATTTAAGGAGGGGATCAGTTTTCAAAATCAGTGTTTCTCTCTTTTTAAAATTTAGGTCTTGCAGTTACAGATGAAATTCTTCAAGGGAAATCAGATTGGTCCAAACTACTTGAGCCACCAAATTTCTTTCAAAAGTATAGGTATTTGAAATTTTGTATTTTGTGGGTGTGTGAGTGTGTGTGTGCACGCACGCGCCTGTGCGCATTTTTAGTAAGAATGTTAAACTTAGAGTGTTAATATGATAGGTAACAGCTGTTACTTACATTTCTTAAGCAAGGTAGAATAGATTCACAGAAATTCTAAGTGATAAGAGAGTTTCTTTATTCTAATATATCTAACCCAGTATTAGTAACTTTTTTTAAAAATGTATTGTTTTTTAATCATAGAATCTAGAATTAATTTTGGGAAAATTAGAACATGTTTTAATTTTCATAAACTGTGTGCCTATTTTAGCTTTTTTGTTCATTGGGAGGGAAGAACAAAATAGAGGATGATGGGAAAGCAGGCCCTAACCGTTTCTCTGGCTTTTTTTTTTTCTGATTGTCTATGAAAAATCTTCAGACATTATATAGTATTGACTGCCAGTGCATCAACAGAAGAACACCATCTAGAGTGGTAAGACTTCTATTTCAAGTTCTCTCCCTACTGTGTGGCAATAGTAGCGTATTTATATGGTGCTTTAATATTTATAAAATGCTTTCTTGCTTGACTTTCAAAATTATTATATCTTATTGGTGACTGTTGTACATGACCATGGATCATCAGTATTTAAATTATACCATTAAATTAATGTTTCATGGCCAGGCGTGGTGGCTTACGCCTGTAATCCCAGCACTTTGAAAGGCCAAGGTGGGAGGATTGCTTAAACCCAAGATTTCAAGACCAGTTGGGCAACATATTGAGACCTCATCTCTACAAAAAAATTAACAAATTAGCTTTGCATGGGTGACACATGCCCATAGTCCCAGCTACTAGGGAGGCTGAGACAGATGGATTGCTTGAGCCCGAGAGGTTGAAGCTGTGATGAGCTATGATTGTGCCATTGCACTCCAGCCTGGGCTACAGAGTCAGACCCCATCTCAAAAAAGAAAATAATGGCTTGGTGCAGTGGTTCACACCTATAATCTCAGCACTTTAGGAGGCCAAAGTGTGAGGATTGCTTGTATGCAGAATTCGAGACCAGCCTAGGCAACCTTGTCTAGCGAGGCCTTGTCTCTACAAAAAATTGGCCAGGCATGGTAGTGTGCACCTGTAATCTCGCTACTTGGGAGGCCTAGGCAGAAGGATTACCAGAGTCCAGTGGTTGAGACTGGTGAGCTGTGATTGTGCCACTGCACTCCAGCCTGGAGTGAGGCCTCAATTAAAAAAATATATATATATGTTTCAGAATTAGAAGTGACATGAGATAAGGATGTATGTGTAGATTTAGCTTCTTGTTGCTTCTCAGAGTCAGATTTAAGCAAAATTTTAAGGTAGATGATTCTGATACCCAGGCTCTTTGTACTGAGTTTTCCATTCTTGCCATCATGTTTACCTCCGTCAAAAAAGGCATTTTATAAATTCTTGTACCTTAGGAGATGATGGCATGAAAGGTTTCCGAATTTTAAGCCTCTGTCAACAGATAGGAGCTATTTTTGGTCAAGGAGCAGTGTTTTCTTTCTAGTGCATCTAAATTTATCCTCTCTGCCTCCGGTATATTCACATCCCTGGCTTCATCAGGCAGAAGCTATTAGACCACCAGAGATGGTTGTACTTTTGGTCTGACTTCTGGAAAAACGAAACACAACAGTACTGTCTTATTTTTTATAAAAGAGCTTAATACTCATTTCATTGGTAATCAAAAGGACCCTGAAAATAATCCTTTCACAAAAACAGTATTTAGTTTTGTATATATCAGGGGTCAGAAAACAATGATCTGGGCCAAATTCAGTCTGCCACTTTTTTAAAAAAGTTTTATTGGAACACAGCCATGTTTGTTCATTTATATATTATCTCTGTTTCACAGCAAAGTTGAATAAATATGACAAAGACTATGGCTCCAAAAGCCTTAAATATTTACTATCTGGCCCTTACAGAAAAAGTTAGCCAACCTCTCATTTAGATAACCCTGGGATAATTCAGATTATTATATATCTACTGTTTAAGCAAACACGATTATAATGTATAAGCTTTTGCACATATTTTTTAAATGTTCTTGAGTTTATTGCAATTCATAAAGTTTATTAATAAGCTAATATAGCTGACATTGTCACATTTCTTAAGTTAGGTAGAAAATGAAATTGCAGAATCTGATGGAACTTTGTATATTGCAGTAGTAGCTGATCTGAATCTATTGAATTATTTTTTAAATGCAAGGTCTGGTATTTGTGAAAATCAGAGAGTGATTATTTCATAAATTATGTGCCAATGTCAGTTTTTTTGTTTGCACTATCTAAACATATCTTAGTTTAGATATAAGATTTGAAAGTGAAAAAAGATTCAGAACCAGATTAATCAACAGTTATTTTTCATGCCGAAGTCATAAATAAGGCAGGGTATTTTAGATTCAGGAATGCATTAAATGCATTAGTTCTTCCAAAAAGAAAAAGAAAGAAAGAAAATAAAAGAACACATAGAAATTCATTAAGTAATTTGCCGTTTACCTGAATGGTATTTTAAACAGAGTTTCTAATATATTGGACAGAATTTTTTTAATGAACATGCAGTGCTTCATAGCTAATATGCTTTTTGGTTTACTTGAATGTAGCTTTCAAATGTAGTATGAGCGTAAGAATAATCTTGTCCATTGTTTATTTTAGGGTTGGATTAGTAGAATCTAAAATTCGTGTACTTGTTGGAAACTTGGAACGGAATGAATTTATTACTCTTGCCCATGTCAATCCCCAGTCATTCCCAGGAAATAAGGAGCATCATAAAGAGTAAGTTCATTGCTTTTTAATACTCTGTGTCTTAAATAATATTATTTGGTGTATGCATTGTTTCATATCAGTTGTGAGATTGTCATTTAACAGGTATTGATGGAGGTATGATAAATTATATTTGAGTATGAGTGATCATGCATTAAAAATAAGTATACACTACTTTGGTAGCCCACAGACCCTAGTAAAAACTCCTTCACAATTTTTGGAGCATCTTTAAGTATATATTCAATAAGTCATTTTCAGTTGTGTCCTGTTTAGAACAATACAGTATAACTTAACCAGTGTTCTCAATGTCAGTTTTTAAATATGACTAAACCACTGAAATCTAATTTATGAGACAGAGACACAAAGACTAAGTTTTAATTATGAAATAGCATCTGTAAAATTGTAAAAGAAAAAAAATTAATGGAAATTCTTAAATTTTACTTTATAGCAACAATTATGTATCAATGTGGTTCCTTGGAATAATTTTTCGGAGAGTAGAAAATGCAGAAAGTGTCAACATAGACTTGACATATGATATACAGTCATTTACTGATACAGGTAAGACTTCATCATCATAGAGCTATGTGGTTCTCAACCATGGCTGTTACTCAGCATCATCTGCCTAATGTCTGGCTAGCTGTAGTTTTTAAAGTTCCACAATTGGTTAATGAATATAGCACATCCTATTCTTATTAGAAAAGGAAAGGCATGATGAAGCAATTTCTAAGACATACCAGTTAAGGGGGGGAATTGCAAAACAATGTATATACTGTGCTACCATTTATATAATTAAGAAAAGAAAAAAATGAATGCCTGTTTGCTTATAAATGCATAGAATATCTCTAGAAGGATACTTAGTTTAAAAAATGGCAAAGGTAGTTGCTGCTAGGTGATGGACCCATTAGACAATGGGGATGGGATGAAGAGCCTTCACTGAATACTCTTAAACACTTTGTGTTTTGTACCACATGAGTGCATTATCTGTTTTAAAACAACAACAGCAAAAAAAACCACGAAAACTCTACAGGAGGTTCTTTGTGTGCACAGCCAGGGTTTTTAATCGCAGTCATAAAGGTGACTTGATTTTTTTAATGTTTTTTTTATAGGAAAGAAATATCAGTAGGTACAAACTTGCTCAAAATGTTTCAGGATCAATGAAGAGTGTCTTTTGCATCTAGTCCTCTAACAACACCTCTCTGAAATATTTTAATATCTCTTTTAAATTTGGGGTTGTCTTAATTATCTGAATTGTGTACATTTATATTAATATTCTTACTTTGGCTCATCTGAGTTTTCTGAAGTGATTTTGAATTAACCCTCACATTTATCATGAAAATGCAGATTCCAGTGCTTCATCTTAGAACCACTTAAATCACACTCTGGGGATGGAGCCAGAGAATCTGCAACTTGAACAAACACTCCTGGTAATTTTTAAAAGCAATCTGGAATGAAAACATCAGATACAATTTTTTTCACTTTAATTTGGGCTCAAGTTTTTTAAAAAGGGGAAGGCTGGGATGCTATTATAGATTTATAAAATATCCTTTTTCCGATGAAGAAACTTAGGCCCCAAGAGATTAAATAATTGACCACATTTCACATTAGTTGCTGTGCAAAACAAGCCTCCTGTCTATGATTTCTGTGGGCTTTTAATCTAGTTGGATACATTTATAACTTAAATACATGAAGAAATTTGGTAGTTAATAAAACTGGTTTTCTTATAAGGTGTGAACAGCACTCAGGTGGGAATTTGGGGCTGTGTGTATTCTGATCCTGGTGAGGCATTCAGGGCTGTGGAACCTCATTTTCCCACCTGTACAATAAGGATGTACTTTTAAAATGGTTTCTAAGTCTGACATTCTGTGATTACTGTGATCTTCGATAGGAAAGCCTCATGGAGGGGCAGCTTGAATTGCATCTTGGATATTTGGTATAAGAATTAGCTTAAACTTGGGCAGGTAATTGTGAGGAGAGATTGCCTTTGAGAAAATAGCAAAAACAAGCTTTGGGGGGAAAAAACTTTTTTTCCATACATTTATTTTGTTAATAAGATTTGATTATGAGAAAGTCTTAGAAAACGGATATAAAAAAACTAGTTGATCCTTGAATAGGATTGTGACATGATGGAAATGTTTTCGAAATATCTTGTTTTGTAAGAGGGATGTGGGCGGGGAGGAGATAGTGAACATACATGCATTTCTGAAAAAAGAGTTCTTGGTTCAGAAAGAAGATTTCCATTTAACACATTAACATTGTTACAGTGTATAGACAAGCAAACAATATAAACATGCTAAAGGAAGGAATGAAAATTGAAGCAACTCATGTAAAGAAAAAACAACTTCATCACTACCTTCCAGCAGAGATTCTTCAAAAGAAGAAAAAGGTGAGTTTGTAATCTTAACTTTCCAATATGGTTTTGCTCAGATGAATGATCTGGGACCACATTTGCATTCTTACAGTTCCCAAACCTATTGACAAAAATAGGGAAGGTATAGACAATTCAATCTATAATGTATTCTAAAATCTCATCTTCATTTAACACAAAATAATTTACTTAAATGTACTTCAGAATTGAAATTAGTCTTTATAGTCTGTTTGCATTTTGAAATCCTAAAAGCTTTCCCCTCTTTCAGCAAAGTCTCTCTGATGTCAGTCGAAGTTCAGGTGGACTTCAGTCCAAAAGATCATCTCTGGATAGCAGTTGTCTGGATAGCTCCAGAGACACTGATAATGGAACACCTTTTAATTCCCCAGTGTCTACAAACAAATCTTGCAAGCCTGATAGCCCTCCTGTAGGAGAAACAGAAAGGTCTGTCTGTATTTCAAATTTGTTCTTTCAGTTTTCTGTTCAGTTTATTTGAGGATAATATGAACTTTTCTATACCTTTGCTAGATGCCTTTTTTAATTGTTAAAAGATTTTATTTTACAAGCTGCTAGTCTTTTGTTTCGAAATACTGAACAATTTGTGATAATCCTGTGGGAGGTGGCATAGGTTTATGAGCATATGGGACTAGATAAGTACACAGATGTGTACAATTTCCTGTTTAAATTTTTCTCTTAATTCTCAATGGGTCCTCTGCCTTTTTACTCCCCTTTCCTAACGTTAAAGTAGGAGTACCCAAAAAAAGTAATCCTAAATGTTAAGAATGTTTTGAATAAGTAATATTTAAATCACTTGATGATAATGTAACACTTTTATTAGGAATAGTGTTGAGCCTGCTGCTGTAATTGTGGAGAAGCCACTGAGTGTCCCACCAGCTCAAGGACTATCTATTCCAGTTATTGGTGCAAGTAAGTATCTAAACTTCTATTAGTAATGATTCTACTATATAAATTTTTGATTATTAAAATTTTTTTTCCTTTTCAGAAGTTGACTCTACAGTAAAAGCTGTGTCACCCCCAGCTGTGTGTACCATTCCTACTGTAGTAGGACGAAATGTCATTCCTAGAATCACAACACCCCACAACCCTACCCAGGGACAAGCACATCTAAATGGAATGGCAAATATAACTAAGAATGTTACACCCAAGAGATCCCATTCCCCATCCATAGATGGGACTTCTAAGAGGTTAAAAGATATAGAAAAGGTAAAGTTACAACTTCTGTGGTGATTCAGTAATTGATATTTTTAAAAGATAGCCTAAAATAGTACTAAGAAACTTAGTTTTCGATAGCAATGTTAGTGTTTCATTAGGAATTGACTGTTTGAAAAGAATATTTACCCGGACCCTAAAGGACCAATATTAATTGCTCATCCTAAATTCAGATTACTAATGTGTCTGAATATTTGAATGATTGGTCTAAGTTTCCTTAACTTACACAGAAGTAATTATGGGTAACTAAATTATCTTCCTTGTATGTTATAATGTTGATTTCCTCTGCTTCCAGTAGGTGGTGGTAAAGCTATATTTTATTTGTTAGAATCTGAATTGATTTAACCAAAAAGATTACCCAAACTGTAGAAATTAAGGATGACGGGTGACCAACCCATGCGTATAGTAGTTTTTTTAAATTCCCTCCAGTAGTTTTTTAATACAATTTTTTAAATAAAATTTAAAAAATTTTTTCCACTGGAAAACATCTGCAAGTATATAGTAGTTTTTGATGATAGCCTGTTCACTAGTCCTCCAATATATATATAGATTTGTATGGTTTTTACAGGTTCATAATAGCAACTCATTTTAATGTTTCCATTTTAGTTTATTCGACTTGAATCAACATTTAAGGATTCCCGTGCTGCTGAAGAGAGAAAAAGAAAATCAGTGGTAAGTATATTAATAGTATGCTTCAGAATATTTACTTTAAAGAGCCCTGTATCAGGAAAAGCACTGTATTAGAAAGTAGGCCAGATTCTAGTTAAGTTTCATTTTAAGTAGGAATAAGTGTTTACATATGGGAAAGGAAGTTTTCACTTGTATATAATTCTGTTTTTAGGATGCCATTGGAGGAGAATCTATGCCTATCCCAACGATTGATACATCACGCAAAAAGGTAACATTCATTTAACCTAGTCATGGGTAAAAATTCATAGGTAATCTACTAGTACAGAAAGTTTATCAAGAGCCTAACACTGGAAAAGGGTGAGAGATTTTTGTCCCTGTTCTCAAGGACCAGAAGTATGGTTGGGGTAGATGCAGCTGGGTGCTCAGCGCAGGAATTTCTTACCAGTACCTGATAGTGGATCTTTTGTTGTGTATTACTGCTTATTGTCAAAATGTAGGTTTGAGTTAGGAACCATGCATATTAATATTTTGAAGGACCAAATGTAACAGTGTACATAGTAAGTACCTTTAAAAATGTGAGCTAAAAAGTCCCTAAATTGTAATTAAAATTTTATTCTTTGAAGAATTACTATTATAAGCAGGTGCTCAAAAAGCAGCCTTTTTTAAATTAGAGAAAGTCCTTCTCTGAGAGTTTACAGTGAACAAAATGGCTTATTTTCACCTCTCCCATTAGAGAATAAAGTGCAGTCAACTGTCACCCTGCCAGCTTTTCCAGGATATTTTAGCCATTCTAAAGCAAAATACTATTCTTACAGGCTATTAGTTGTAGAATTTGTAAAACTTCTAACATAAGACTGAGTCACAAAAAACATGGGTATATTATTATATTACATGTGATAATGGGAGAAAAAAATTGAGATGGATATTAAAGAGTGAAATAACACATCTGGGTTTTAAAAGATTTCAAGTATAATGGGTAAATGGGTACAGCAAACAAATATGGCAAAATTTCAATAATGTCTGAGACTTGGTTATGGCATCTAAGTCTTCATTTCCCTATCCTTTACTTTTACGTATGTCTGAAATTTTTCATAATTGTTTTGAATGAGTGTGGATATGATACTGATATTTTTTAGCCAAGATAGCACAAGAGAATTAATAGTTATTGCTTGACAAGAAACTATTTTCAGCACACAAAAGTCTGTATTGTAGGGGTCTTTCTTTGCATCTTACTTTGTTCAATATCGCCTTCATTATATAATAGTCTTTAGTGTCCTCAGAGTCCATCAAACAGGTATCCCTGAATTTCACCATTATTGAAGTTACCTAGCCTGACTAGAGTTCAGTTTTCCTGAAAACCAAAGTATCTCACAATTGGCTTACAGTGTTCTTCCATGAATTATTACAGAAACAAATTGAGGTATATAACTCTCAGATACCAAATTGTCCTCCTCAGCACATATCTTTTTTCACCTCACATCCCAAGACCTTCGAGTTTAGTTACCATGCACTTCCTTTTTCTCTTTACCATTGCATGGCCTTAAGGAGAACTGTGTTCTTGATGTATTTCTCAATCCAGGCGTGGTGATTGATTTAACAAAGCCCTCTTTTTGCACATACATGCCTGCCACTTCTACCATTTCTCTTGTCCCTCTGCTTTTCACCTCTGTCTGTAAAAAAGAAAAAAGTTCCAAAAGCAAGAATTCCCTATGAACATCTGAAGGAAATATTCAACACATACTCAAGTGCTAGGAACTCAAGAGATTTGGAGGAAAACTCAAGAGTTTTGTGACTGATTAACTAGTTTGGCCTTTAAAATATATATGTGCTTTTCCTTTTTTGTTTCTATTTCTTTCTAATAGAGACTGCCCAGTAAAGAACTACCAGATACATCATCTCCAGTTCCAGCAAATAACATCCGTGTCATCAAAAATTCCATTCGACTGACCCTTAATCGGTAAAAGCAGTGCCTCCTCACTTAAGTGAACAAGCAATCATTTAGGGGCATAGATGCAGCCACTCTTTCAAATAGAGGTGGCTGTCATACATGAAATAAGGTGAAAGTTACAGTCATCAGCCTAATGACCTTGAAGTGGTTTTTGAACTCTCACACTTTGGCCTGCAGATGCTGTAGCATTCTCTCACTGATTGCTACATACACGTCTCTGAGGATCACCTGCTATCAAATTGTCATCTACAGTATTATGCTTTACATGTGGAGGTTTTACTGCCTTAACTTTTAATGCTTGTTTCTTTGTTATGGGAACCAGTTCTTGGACACTTGGACACTGATAAAACAAGTCCTGAACTCCTTTTTTTTTTTTTTTTTTTTAAGTTTTATGTTTTAATCATTGTATGGAGCTGAAAAAGTTAAAAACAAACAAAAAAAATGTCTTGTAATTTTCCAAATGTTGACACATTTACTTTAGTATTGAAGCCACTTTGTGAAACCCAAGGTAAATGAATGTGAGGTATCTTTTCTGCTTTCTCCATTTGTGTAGATGTACTGTCTGTTCTGTTTATTTAAATTATTTTTACCAGATTGGCACATGGAATATTTAAACTTTTTTTGTGCTTTTCTGTCCAAATGTTGCATAGCTACCAGGGAGGATTAGTCCAGTGATTACTAAGAGTTGGGCACCATAAGTTCTCTATATTTTGCCTCCCATGGAGGCCTTTGAAATGCATCTTTATTAAAAATCAAAATATAGCCAGGATACTGAAAGTCAGTATATGAATGGTGAAATTGTTACATATCTTATTTCATGCCATTCTTGTTAGTTGACTGGTATTTTTTACTGAGGAGCAACTCATTCCAGCATCAACAATAAGATACCTTTAAGTATGGCAAACTTGTCTTTTTGAGGTGTAAAATTAACTAAGCATGATAATTCCTGTCCATTATTTACCCCACAACTTCAAATAGTTTATTCACGGACTAGGCATGCAGAAATAAGCAGTGGATTTTATTGAAACCTAAAGGCATTTTGAATGACATTGTTACCAACCATTAATTGGCTCAGGACCTTTGTAATTTTTATTTAATTATATGAGTTGTCTTTTTTTACACTGCTTTTTTCAATGCATTTCTTAATATTTTTTAAGTTTCATGAACGCATGCTCAGTTTATTAAAATCCATAACCATGTAATTCTTGTAATATGTTGATTCAGTGTTTTGTAAATGAAGTCGTATGTATTTTCAGAGTATTTTTGTATGTACTGTAAGATACCATCTTTTCAAAGAGAAACCTTTAAAACCTTTACTGTCTCTCTTTAGTCTAATTTTTTAAATATGGATTATGCTTGAATTATTATATTTAAAATGAAAATGTATAGATTGCACAGCCAGGAATGCCAGTATCTATTAGCTTCTTCAGCTTTCACCCAGCATTTAGTAGGCCCAGTAGAAAAAACACACAATGGAACATCGAATAGTGTGGAGAAAATACCTTGTATATTTTATAGGACTCATAGGATGCCATCAGCCGGTGGAGAAATAGAGGTTCACTTTCTCTTGCAAACCCTTTACCATTGAGTTGAAATTCTTGAATTCTGATTGTCCAAGAGCAGGATCCTGTTCTCCCACTCCTGTTCCACAATCCCCAGGTCTCTGAAATGTAATTCTAGTGCTTAATTTGTACAAAGGAAAACACAAAACTGTCTTACAAGTTAAGAAGAGCAAGGAAAAATGGATGTTCCACTACTCACTTTTTATATAACAGCAAGACAAGAATGAAATCCCACAACCAAGTTGTAGCTTCCATGGCAAAGCTGTTCTCTTAGCTAACCCTTTTCAAATATTTTGGGATTTGTTTTACAAATACTTTATTTGAGCAGAAGTGAATGGTTATGAAAAGACTGAATAATTGTCACCTGACTTCAGCCTTTGAAAATTTCTCTAGTAAGGGATTTGATTAAATTTTATAGACTTGATGTGTATGTGTATTTAATATCCCCTGCTTTCAAATCAGCCTTCAAAATCTCTTTTAAGAGTTTCCCGTAAATCCACGTTTACCCTGTTATATAAGCAGATTCTTTGGCGTGACTAGTAGGGATTTTCTTTAATATGAAAGCAACAAGCCTAACCCATGTACTATAGTGTAGTCATTTCTCTTGAATTAAGGGGTTCATTCAACATGGGGTTAAGACCTGGTCGATGGTTCAGCATTAGAGTCCTCAAAGGTAGCGTTCTTCAACCTGTTTGGTAACTGAGGAGTTGATCAGATGCTTTTTAGATGGTGCATTTGTCTGTAATGAAATGTTTTCTGTCCTGACCAATAGGCAGAACTTTCAGTACACTTTGTTACTATTGTAAGAAGCCTCCATTGTACTGGTCCCAAGTAAGAAAAAGGAGAAGGTATGGTCTGGGATTTTGTGTTGCCTTCAGAGCTACTAAGTATATGTGTTTATTTTCAAGTGTGAACCTATACCTAGAAATATTTTATAAAGTCCAGTAACCTGTTCTCCAACATATAGACACATGTTCATTTCTACAAGGGTATTAAATTTTAATGTCATTTTTCAGTGACTAGCTCTGGAGGATATATCTGAAAGAAAAACAATTATCTGCTGGTTTAAACCTTAGGAACTTAGCCAATTCAGGTGGAAGGCACACGACAAAACTTTGTAAAATTGGGGAAGGAGAATGAATTTTAAAAGTCTATGTTAGTGCTTAAAATAAGAGTAACTTTGTTTTGACAGCAATTTAGTAGCTTTATATTAAAATGCTTACTTTACTATAGTAGCAATTAAGTGAAGATGGACAGTTTCAAAATGAGCCAAATTTATTTTCCACTATATTCTACAGCTTTGAAACAGGACTTCCTAACTTGGGGATTATGAATCCTTAGGGAATCCTTTGTAATTGTGTACAAGAAGTTCTTGTTTGAATGCATTTTCCTGCGAGGATTTCATAGTTTGTATCAGCTTCTCAAAGTGGTTCATTACCTAAAAAAAGCAGGAGTGGAAGTTAGGTACCACCAATCCTGGATTATTTATCATTTCCTCCATTCAATTTTGCCGTGATATATTTCTGAAAACTTAACTGTGGCTCTAGTAAAATGGGCTGATGAAGGACTCTGGAATACTGAATTTCTCTCTGCTTCTTTACAACTTCAGGTGAAACTTCATAAAGTCCTTGGCATTTAGAAAATGCTTACTATCAGATTTACAAATGTATTCATGTTAACTTAGATTCACTAACAGGATCAAACTCTGAGTTCCACAAATCTCAATCTAATCTTAATCAGAGTACAATAGCTTAAAATGGTCATTTGAAATGGTAGAAAATAGTATTAATCATTAAAGATCCTTATCCTTTGAGTTCTGTAGCATTCAAGTCCTCTCTTACTTCTCCATGTTTATAGTTCAGGCCAGAACACACTGAGCAGTCCAATAAATAGAAGAGCTTCAGTTTAAATATAATTGTGTGTGTGTTTAAACAACTTCCTATTAAATCATCCAAAGCTCAAAATTTAAATTGGTCATGATGACAGTAACAATGCAAATGATGGAAGAAAACCAGTCTCAATAATGGTAGCTATTAAGATTTTAAGAATTGTACAAGATCACAGCCTTCCCAAATTTCCTATCTTTTCTGAAATAATTTTCCTGATATAATTTTATATTTGAGATTAGTTGAACATAAGATTATCATCAAGCTTGCTATAATTTTTAAGCCATTGCTGCATTTGAGCAAAGGCCCATGTAATCACTTTATAAAGTACTTAGGATATTTTTGAGGTAAATGGTGCTACATCACCCCACAGTATTATGTAAAATGAATGCAGCTGCTGTTCCTTTCTAGCCAGTTGTTTGTGTAGTTCATATTAATTTTTCCTGCCTTTTATTTGGATTGTCTTACTTAGTTGTTCACATGAACGTCATTATTTGTCTGGAATAAGATAATTAAATAAACTTGCTTTGATAAATAGGTGATGATTGAGTGATATTATTTGGGACTAACAATAGCAGAAGTCAGAAGTCTTAGTTATTTTTGAGAGTGACAAGCAATTTTGTCATTTACCACTCAGACTCATAGATACTGGTATCCACTACCCACTTAATGTGAAAGCAAAGCTCAGACTCAATTTACCTCACACAGAACTCGTTTATTAAACATTTATTAGCAAACAGTAGCCCCACAGTTTATACAACTTGCTCTGTAAGTTTAATGTGTCCCAGCTTTCTGTCCTTTTTTGGTGATTGGACCAACTTTCATGAAAGGGCCACTTGAGGCATCTGTGTCAAGTACTGGGGGGCAAAATTTTGTCACAAGATGAGGCAACCAGAGTCCTCTACACTAATGGCTGGACACGAGTGCATCTGTCTTTTAAACTTTTTTTTTTAAGAGATGAGGTCTTGCTATGTTGCCCAGGTTGGTCTCGAACTCCTGGACTCAAGCAATCCTCCTACCTCAGCTGCCCGAAGTGCTGGGATTTCAGGCATGAGCCACCGTGCCTGGCTGCAAACAGGTGCATTTGTCAGTCAAGCCTTGTGTACTATCCATACAAGTATAGGTGACAGGGCTTGTTACATTCTTATACTGGGGGGACCCCTCCCCCCAAAAAACCCAGAATTGATTTATTTAAAAGTTGTGTATTTAGGCTTACATGTTTAGGCTTCAGTCACCTTCAAAGTACTCTCCGATTGATGCAATACACCTATCAAGATGCTTCTTCCAACTGCTCAAAACAGTTTTTGAACTTGTCAGGTTTTGGGGTTTTTTTTGAGTCAGTCTCACTCTTGCCCAGGCAGGAGTGCAGTGGCACGCTCATAGCCACCACAGCTGGGCTCAGGCAATCCTGCCTCAGTCTTCCAAGGAGCTGGAACCACGGGCACCTGCCACCATGCCTGGCTAATTTTTTTATTTATTGTAGAGATGAGATCTCACCATGTTGTTCAAGCAGGTCTCAAACCCTTGAGTTCAGGCAATCCTCATCTCCACCTCCCAAAGTGCTGGAATTACAGGTGTGAGCCACCGCGCCCGAATAAACTTGTCAGCTTTGATGCCTGTTAGTGCTTCTGCCGTTTTTTGTTTCACCTCTTCCACATGGACAAAATATTTCCCTTTGAGGGCTTTTTACGTCTAGGGAAATTAAAAAGTCACTCAGGGAAAGATCAGGTGAATAGGGAGGGTGGGGCACGGAGTCATGCTGTTTTTGGTCAAAAACTGAACACTCAGCATGGTGCGGGCAGGTGCGTTGTAATGGTAGAAGAACTAGTCACCTGTGTGCCACAAATCATGCTGCATATAGTCAACCACAATTTTTATCTGGAGGTCTTGAGAAAGTTGATGATGACTGAAGTTTAAACAGGTAAGAATAAATACACTATTTTTTATAAATAAATTCCATTTTGGGGGGGGTCCTCCCTCATACCTCCTCTTGGAAGGGTGAACAGTTACTTTTTTTTTTAAACCAATCCACATACTAGTACTGAATTCACAATTGGAAGCTTGTGTCTACATCATTATTTTTAGCAAGCCACTCATGTCACCAATGGAAATGCATTTGATATTTATTAAGCTAATTGGCAAAGTGTCCTGTATTGATTGAGCTATGAATGACAAGGCCTAGTAGTCATTTGTGAAGTGTAGGCTTCCTAATTGGATTGCCAGCTGACCATCCCTGGTGTGTAAATTTCTGATTAGGGCCTATTGCTTCTAGGATATAACTTACACTAACAATTACCACACTGCTGACATGTAATAACATAATTTCTTTGCGGATCCAAATGTGTTACAGTGCTAAAGACAAAAAATAGAATGTAATACTTTTAAATTCCTTTTTCTAAAAACCATCTTTGAAACCATATGATCCAGCCAAATTGTTTTTACTGAATAGTCATTAAAAAGACATTCTTCCAAGTCCTTCCTTGCCGATCTTTGGTCATTGACTTTTTGGCACAATGCTACACAGACACTTCATGATACCTTAGCCAGAGTGAATCACTCTACCTTTTCAACTTGTTATTTGGACCCTTTAACATTTAAATTATTATAACTTGAACAATGTTCAGCATTTTTTCCCTTTGTTTTTCAATGTTTCTTTCCTCTGGCAAGATTGTAGGTTTGAGACCTTTATCCAAGATTTTTTTTTTTCTTTGAGTTCAGATCTCACCCTGTCACCCAGGCTGGAGTGCAGTGATACAATCACCGCTCAATGCTGCCTCGACCTCCCGGGCTCAGGCAATCCTTCTGCCTCAGCCTCCCAAGTAGCTGGGACTACAGGCGCATGCCATCACACCCAGCTAATTTATTTTTTGTAGATATGAGGTTTCACTATGTTGCCTAGGCTGGACTTGAACTCCCGGGCTCAAGCAATTCTCTCACTGTGGCCTCCCAAAGTGCTGGAATTACAGACCTGAGCCACCATACCCAGCCGAGAATCTTTATGTAGCGAGTGCCCAGAAAATGTTGATGAGGAAAAAAGCGGGTCCCTGTTTGGTTTGAGGGTTTTTGTTTCCTTTAATTAGAATATGATTTTTTTGATGAGAGACCCAGAGAAGGAACTAAGATGCAAGATGGCAAACAAAAATTAGTGAACACCTTAAGACACGTTTTCCAAACTTCAACTGTAACCCTTAGTAAGAAATACATTTTATACTGAAAGCCAGCACATGTATATACATACATATATGAACATACAATTTATATATGTATACACACACGTATAATTCAAACAAGTCCACAAAACAGTGTTTTCCTTACTATGTGTGATACTGTTTTTGTTTTGTTTGTTTTTTTAAGTACTTGTTGTGATTTCACTAAGGTGGCTTGGCAACCTGTCTTGAGTCAAGTTTGACAGACATTGTGTTAGAGGTTCTTTCCCCAAAAGCACATCTCAAATTTGGTTCATCTTTCTTTACTCTGTCTGTTCTACACTACAAACTGTTACAGCAACCACTTCTGGAAAGGAAGTAAAAGTAGATGAAATGTAGATATTCCTTTCTCCTAAGGAAAAAGTCTTACCTAAAAAAAATCTTTGCGTCAATCAATAATAAAGAGGAAGTGTATATTCAGGAGAACTTGGATCTATGCTTCTGGGGGGCAGGGAACAATGAAGAAAATGAAGAAGCAAAAAAATCAGCAAAAGGCATAGATTGGAACATTCCAATCCATGGAACATCTTAGTTCCTTCTCTGGGTCTCTCTTCAAAAGAATCATATTCTAATTAAAGAAAACAAACAAAACCCCCCAAACCAAACAGGGACCCATTTGTTTTAAGGTATCCATCTTCATATAGGTCAGTTGACCTCCAAGGACCAAGGGATGGCATTGATCCTCATAGAGTGGACTAGGATAAACTGAAGAATGACAGGGACATCTTAATAACTAAGATTTGCTCAAGTGTAGCGCATAAATCATTCAGAAAATTCCATTGTACAAAGCTCTCTTTTATATCCCCACATGGTCCGGAAACTCACAGATACTGGACTATAGGAGTCCATAGTAAAAGTATTACTACCTTCTGGGAAGTTCTAGACCATAGTCATAAAAGTGTTTAGACATTTACAATGTGCCCTTTAAAATATTAGCCACACGAACATTTGGAAACAAAGATCTCATGATATTCAACACTTTCCTTAATTTTTGAAGTTGATTTTTAAAGAACAAAACCACGTCCTCTGCAGCAACGTGGATACAGCTAGAGATCGTCATCCTAAGTGAATTATCACAGAAAACTAAATACCATATGTTTTCCCTTATAAGTGTGTGCTAAGCACTGAATACAAAAGGGCATAAGGAGAGAAACACAGTCACTGGAGGACTCCTAAAGAGGGAAGGGAGAAACGAGGCTAGGGTTGAAAAGCTACCCACTGGGTACGCAGTCTACCACATAGGTAATGGGCTCAACAGAAGCCCAAACCTCACCATCATGAAATATACCCAAGTAACAAACCTGCACATGCACCCATTGAATCTAAAAAAAAAAAAAAAAGTAAGTTAGCCAGGCTCGGTGGCTCAGCCTGTAATCCCACGCCTTGGGAGGCTGAGGTGAGTGGATTGCCTGAGCCCGCGGGTTCGAGACCCGCCTGGGCAACTTGGTGAGACCTCATCTCTACAATAAATCAAAAATTAGCTGGGCGTAGTAGCGCACGCCTATAATTCCAGCTACTTGGAAGGCTGAGGCGGAAGGATCGCCGGAGCCCAGCAGGTCGAGGCTGCGGTGGCCGGGAGCGGCCACTGCACTCCAGTCTGGGTGACAGAATGAGACTCCAACTCAAAAAAAACAAAAAAACAAAAAAAATGTATAGCTAGTATTTTTACTATTTTTGCAACTTTTTGTAAGTCTGAAATTATTTCAAAAAGAAACATTAAGACAATAAAAATAAATACTTATGGTTGACTAAAAATAGAGTTCTCGTCCAGGCATGATGTCTCAAGCCTGTAATCCTAGCACTTTGGGAGATTGAGGCAGGAGGATCACTTGAGCCCAGAAGTTTGAGGACCAGCCTGGGCAATCATAGTGAGACCTTGACTGTACAAAAAATAAAAAAATTAGCTGAGCGTGGTGGTGCATGCCTATAGTTTCAGCTACTCAGGAGGCTAAGGCAGAAGGATAGTCTGGGCCCAGGAAGCCGAGGCTGTGGTTAGCCATGACCATGCTACTGCACTCAGCCTGTTGACAGAGCAAGACACTGACTCAAAAAAATAAAAATAAATAAGGTCTCTAATCCCAACAGTGGTTCACATTCCCCATGCACATTGGAGTCTGTGGTTTATCCTTCTTAGAACTTCCTGTGCCTCTTCATCTTGCTATTAATATTTGTCTTGTAAGGAAAGAAACCGGGAGCTTGGATGAGAAATGAGTGTGTTCTTCCCACTCTAGTCCCAAAAGCCCTCAGTCAGTCTAATCTGTCTTCAACTTAAAAACAGGCAGAGATGGGGCCTAAATTCATTCACTAATGAACTGGTTCTGGGGTTTGTTGAATTCCAAGAGGCTCTATCCATTTGATTAGAGAGGCTGGGTGCAATGGCTCATGCCTGTAATTCCAGCACTTTGGGAGGCAGAGGCGAGAGGATTGCCTGAGTCCAGTTCGAGACCAGCCTGGGCAACTTGGTGAGACCTCGTCTTTACAATACATCAAAAAATTAGCCAGGTGTGGTGGCACATGCCTGTGGTTCCAGCTATTTGGTAGCTACTTGGTCGAAGCTGCAATAGCCATGAGTATGCCATTTCACTCCAGCCTGGGGGACAGAGTGAGACTGCAACTAAAAAAAAAATTGTTTTTTGACCAGTGGTCATAAGTCCAAATGAGCACAGGGTTAGGCAGATAAGGAAATACTGGTTTCAGAGTGGCCTCTTCAATCATATTCTTATGAACCAGACACTTTAGGGCTTAAGTATTAACTTTGTGGAAAGTTCTTCGCTTACACACAAAAATATATTCTCTTCATTTTTCCTGAAATATATGACCTCCTGAGTCTCACTCTCATTTTTCTGCTTTAGCTTGGACAAGAAATATTTCACTTCCCTCTTCCCATGAGGAAAACAAAGTTTGGAGAATCTGGGAATGCCATGAAATCAGCCGCCAACATTTGAACTCAGTTGGGGCAGAAACAGCAAGTGGTGGGGTCTGTGGTGAACAGGGACCCTCTTGGGTTCTGCTCCACTTGATTATTATTATTATTATTTTTTGAGTTGGTGTCTCACTCCGTCATCCAGACTGGAATGCAGCGGCCGCTCCCGGCCACCGCAGCCTCGACCTGCTGGGCTCCGGCGATCCTTCCGCCTCAGCCTTCCAAGTAGCTGGAACTACAGGCGCGCGCTACCACGCCCGACTAATTTTTTTGATTTATTGTAGAGATGAGGTCTCGCCAAGTTGCCCAGGCGGGTCTCGAACCCGCGGGCTCAGGCAATCCACTCACCTCAGCCTCCCAAAGTGCGGGATTACAGGCTGAGCCACCGAGCCCGGCTTCCACTTGATTATTGTCATGGAAGAATTTGGGCCTCGTGTTGCCTGAAATCCCAACTTGTAAATATTGGCAATGAGCATCCTTTATTTTAAAATTCAGTGTGCAACTTTGGAGGGGCCAAACAAACCCATGTGAGCGCCACCAGTTAACACCTTCTGATTCAGGCAGAGAAGACTCTCCCTCCTTCCCCGGGTCCCTCAGCTCCCCCTTCCCGCCCCCCCACCCTGCCCCCAGCAAGGCCCTCCAGAGGCCTCAGAGGATGCAAAGTTTAGGTCGGGAGGGTGATTAAAAGCAGAGTAGCTAGAAGAGTATATAAGAGAGTGCTGAATAAAAATGAAACAAATAGACCATGCTGGGGGCAGGGGAGGGTTTTCTGAAGTCAAGGAAAGTTAAGATTGGGAGAATACAGAAGGATAAGAATCAACTTATGTATTTATTTATTTGAGTCAGAGTCTCACTCAGTTGCCCAGGCTGGAGTGCAGTGGCACGCTCATGGCCACCGCCGGGCTCAAGTGATGCTCACTAACCTGCTGTTCTCAAGTGATTCTTCCACCTCAGCCTTCCAGGTGACTGGAACCACAGGCAAGCGCCACCACGCCCGGCTAACTCTTTGGTTTATTGTAGAGACGAGGTCTCGCCAAGTTGCCCAGGCTGGTCTCGAACCCCTGAATTCAAGCAATCCTCTCACCTCGGACTCCCAAAGTGTTGGGATTTCAGGCGTGAGCCACCGCGCCTGGCCAAGAATCTTATTTAAAAGGAGGGATTCTGGCAGGGCATGGTGGCTCATGCCTGTATTCCGTACTTCGGGAGGCCAAGGCAGGAGGATTGCCTGAGCCCAGGAGTTCCAGACTAGCTGAGGCAACATAGCGAGCCTTCATCTCTACAAAAAAAAATCAAAAAAATTAGCCGGGTGTGGTGGTGTATGCCTGGTATCCCAGCTACTCAAGAGGCTGAGGTGGGAGGATCGTCTGCACCCTAAAGGTTGAGGCTGCAGTGAGCCATGAGTGTGCCACTGCACCCCAGCCTGGGCGTCAGAGTGAGACCCCCAACTCAAAACAATTAAAATAAAACAAAACGAGAGATTCTGAGAAGATGTAACCATTTTTTTTCAAACACAGGGTCTCACTCTGTCACCCAGGCTGGAGCTCAGCCGTATGACCCCTGCCAGGCCACAGGTGCGCCCCACATAGGGGGAGGGTAGTAAGGTCAGCCTGGCCTCAAGTCATCCTCCTGTCAGCCTCCTGAGTAACTGGGGACACACCACCACGTCTGGCTAATTTTTGTTGTTGTTGTTAGGGTCTCACTCTGCTGTCCAGGCTGGAGTATGGTAGCACAATCACAGCTTACAACAGCCTCGACCTTCTGCACTCAGGCGATCCTTCCACCTCAGCCTCCCAAGTAACTGGGACTGCAGGCATGCACCACCATACTTGACTAATTTTTTGATTTTTGGTAGAAACGAAATCTTGTTATGTTGCCCAGGCTGGTCTTGAACTCCTGGGCTCCAGCAATCCTCCTGCCTTGGCCTCCCAAAGTGCTGGGATTACGGGTATGAGCCATGGCACTGGTCATGATACATTCTCATCCGTTATTTAACTGGCTCTTACCAAAAGACAGAACAATATAACTAAGACCTTTCCAATAACTTGCATCTCATTATATAGTTTCCCTACCAGCCATCCTCCTGCTGTCCCACCACTCACATAAGCATCATCTCAAATCCTGTGTACTACATTCTCTTGCTTTCCTTCTTATGTGATTCTTATTGCCTCTCCATATTTCTTCAAAGTTTACATTTTCGTTTTAGTTGTTTTTAACTGTATAAAAAGGACATTTTACTGGATCTACTTTTTTGGGACTTCTTTTCTTTAATATTTATACTGCTAAGATTTATCCATGTTGTTGCATGTCAGGATAGTTCATTCTGGCTATGTGGAATATTTTATTGTGACTGTAGCATGATGTATTGATCCATTATCTTGATGACGTTTGGGTATTTCTTTTTTTTTCTTTTTTAATAGGAGTCTTACTCTGTCGCCCAGGCTGGAGTACAGTGGCATGATCATGACTATTGCAGCCTTGACCTCCTGAGCTCGGGCGATCCTCCTGCCTCAGCCTTCCAAGTAGCTGAAGCTACAGGCGCCTGCCACCATGCGCCTGCCACCTTGCCTGGCTAATTTTTAAATTTTCATTGTAAAGATGAGGTCTCGCCAAGTTGCCCAGGCTGGTCCTGAGCCCCTGGACTCAGGCAATCCTCTCACCTCCGCCTCCCAAAGTACTGGGATTACATGCATGAGCCACTGTGCTCAACCCTGTCTGGGTGTTTTCAGGTGTTTTTTGAGCATTGTGCTTGACTCTAGGTACACATGGACAGATGTGCTTGGGCATAGGCCATGCAACTGTTCAACATTAAGAGGCATTGTCCAACTGGGATCAGATATCTCCTCTTTTTTTTTTTTCTAATAACAATAGGGTCTCGCAGTGTTGCTCAGACTGGTCTCAAACTCCTGGCCTCAAGTGATTCTCCTACCTCAGCCTCACAAAGTGCTGAGATTACAAATGTGAACCACTGCACTCACCCTCCTCTATGTTTTTTGACCATCTGTGTTTCCTTTTATGTGAAGTGCCGGTTTGTGTCTCTTGCTCATTCTTCTGTTAGGTTACAGTATTTTTAGTACTTTGTGAAATGTTTGCTCTAACTTTTCCATCCCTTGGCACCCCTGGTGGCTAAGGGAGGGCTTATCACCATAAGGAAACAGAGGATCAGAGGAGTGAAGGTGTTTGGTCAAAGTCACAGACTCTGTTACAGCCCTTCTGCACTGAGCTAATGCTTTCTGAGGCCCTCTGTGGCCTCTGGGCTTCACTAAGAAAACTTCTCTGCCCCTCAACTAGGTCAGGACCCTCTGGTCTCCAGCATCTCTTGGCCACAGACCATTCCATGAGCTCATCATCTCCCCAGTGAGAACTTCCTTACCACCAGTCCTCTTTAGGTTCTTCTGAGCTCTCTGGCTGTAATAATCCAGGTATGTATGTGTTTATTTCATTACTGCCTGTCTTCTCCATCAGACACCCTGATCCATTGCCTAGTATGATGCCTGGCATATGACAGGTGCTCAATAAACGTTGTTTGCTGGGTGGACTATTTTCTTGTTTGCCCCCTCAGCCTCCTGGATTCTTTCTGAGGCCAGGGTCTGGGTTTGAGCTCATCTCAGAGGCACACAGTGGATGCTTACTGAAGAAATTAATGAGGGAGGAAAGGGCCAGTGACGTTCTTCGCTATGACAGATCAAATGCTCTGGGCTTTTCCTTCTTGGAATGGAAATTTCCCCAAGACAGGCCCTGATTCCTGACTCTCTGGCTCCCCAGTCCTTGCTCTCACTCTCCTGACTCCCTGTCCTTAACTGCCAACAGCCAACACTTGACGATCTGTGTCCGGGAAGCTCCTTCCCCGTGCCTAGTCTGCCACAGAAGCTTCCTCTCCCCTTTCTTCTCCACCCGCCACCTCCACCTCCTCCCCTCCAGCCCCTCTCACCCAGACTGGAGTGCAGTGGCAGAATCACAGATCACTGCAGCCTGGAACTCATGAACTCCAGCAATCCTCCCTCTTCAGCCTCCCACATCGCTGGGACTACAGGTGCACAACACCACGTCCGGCTAATTTTTTTCTTTTTCTTTTTTTTTGTAGAGACAAGATCTTGCTATATTGCCCAGGCTGATCGCAAACTCCTAGGTTCAAGCAGTCCTCCTCTCCACCCCTCTCTACTGCCCCATCAATCATGTGGTGTCATCACTCAGAGACCCCGAGGCTCCTGCTTCACCCCTCTGGCTCCTCTTCCTCCCCAGGCCCCTAATGTTGGCGTTCCCAAGACTGGACCCAGGCCCTCTTCTCTTCCCACCTTCTACCTCAGGAAGTTCACCCAGCCCCTCATCCTCAAGCCACTTTGGATCTGACCCTTCCTCAGGCTCTGCACCATTTCTAGGAAACTTTCTTGGGTGTCTCTAGATCTCCTATCCAGGTCAAGGCCCTGCCCCCAGTCTTCACCCCAGACAAGATCACTGGCTTCCATCTAGGTCCACCATCTCAGGATGAAACATGAGTAAAGGGATTAGTTAGGCTGTGAGTAACAAAGACCCAAAAAACTAGTGTCTTACAAAGGATAGTCATTTATTTCTTTCTCATACAAAATCCGGATATAGGGGACCCCAAACTGAAGGGTTGGCGGCCCAAACTGCCTCCCGCTTCCTGCTCCACCAGCTGCAGAAGGAGCCATTATCCTCATGACCCAAGATGGTGCTCCAGCTGCCACATCCACCTTTTCAGCAACAAGAAGGTGCAGGGGAGGCAAAGACACTGCCTGTCTCTTAAAGACCCTCCCTTTCTTCCCATAGTAAACTGGCTTAGGGCACTTTGTTTATATCCCATTGGCCAGGAGCTACCTGGCTATTACTAACCGCAAGAGAGTCCAGGAAATGGAGTTTTCATTTAGGAGGCCACATGCCCAGCTAAAGTGGGAGAACTAATATTGTGGTTGGCAGTCAGCTGCCTCTGTCATACCTTCTTGGAGTCTCTAGTTACTGAGATTGGGCAGGGGAGGTGGGCACTTGGATGGCAGGTGGAGAAAAGAAAGGGAAAGAAAGGAGGGTGAGGCAGGGGAGATTTAGTATCTGGGTTAGAGAAAGGCTGTGTGATCTTGGCAAGTCAGTCCTCACGTCTGGGGCTCAGTTTCCCCACTTCTAATAGGAGGTGTGACAAGGAGTAAATAAGAAAATGTGTATAAAGCACATTGCACGGTCCCTGGAACTTGCAGGGCCTGGTGAGTGGTCACTGCTGTCACTGTTACAGTGCCCCAGTGCCTTCCGGGACTTGCAACAAAGCCCTCCACCCTCTAGCCTCATCTCTGGTCACAACCCCTCCTATCGCTCTTCCAAAAGCCTCCCTGCACCAGAAACACACTTACCCTCGCTCCTTCAGTCTATCCCCATTCTTCAAGACCCATGGCCCTGCTCCATCCTCAGGAAGTCTTCCTAACCCACACGAGAGTCACCTTGGAACCCTCTGAGCCCACACGGTCCTGGGCCCCTCACTACCCTTTCACCCCACACTCCTGTTTGTGATTCCTCACCCCAGGGAGCAGAACATCTCCAGGGTAAGTGCTACCCATTGAGTGTGCTCTGGGTTAAAGTGAGGAGTGGGGGTGCCGTGGGGAGGAAGAGAAGAGACAAAGTGGGGGAGAGGGGAAGGGGAAATTCAAGCCTCCAAATGTGATAAATGGTTTTTCCTTCTCATAGGACCAGCTGGGGTTCTGGGCTTATGGTCCTTTTTTTTTTTTTTTTTTTTTGAGTTGGGAGTCTCACTCTGTCGCCCAGACTAGAGTGCAGTGGCCGCTCCCGGCCTCGACCTGCTGGGCTCCGGCGATCCTTTCGCCTCAGCCTTCCAAGTAGCTGGAACTACAGGTGTGCGCTACCACGCCCGGCTAATTTTTTGATTTATTGTAGAGATGAGGTCTCGCCAAGTTGTCCAGGTGAGTCTCGAACCTGCGGGTTCAGGCAGTCCACTCACCTCGGCCTCCCAAAGCACGGGATTACAGGCTGAGCCACCGAGCCCGGCCCTTTTTTTTTTTTTTTTTTTAATGTGAGGAGATTTTTTTGTTTACTTTTTTTTTTTGAGTCAGGGTCTCACTTTGCCACCCAGACTGGAGTGCCGTGGCAGGATCATCGTTCACTGCACCCTAGAACTCAAGGACTCCAGCAGTCCTCCCTCCTCAGTCTTCCACATAGCTGGAACTACAGGTGCACACTACCATGCCTGGCTAATTTTTCTATTTTTTTTGTAGAGACAAGATCTTACTATATTGCCCAGGCTGATCTCAAACTCCTAGGTTCAAGCAATCCTCCTGCCTTAGCCTCCAAAGGACTGAGATTACAGGTGGGAGTCACCGTGCCCCACAAACTTTTTTTCTTAAAAATTGCTGCCTCCCAGATGAGAGAGAGAGACAAACGGCTGAAACTCCCAACCTAAATCCTATGCCTATCCCTAAAGATAGACCCTGAAGGAACTTGTGTTCCAAAAACGCAAAATGATTATAATAGTTACAATCATTGTTTGCTTGCTGTCTCTTAGGACTTGTTCTAAATGCTTGCACTATTAGTTAATTTAATTCTCAAAATAACTTTACAAGTATCATTATTATTCCCATTTTACAACTGGGGAAGCTGGAGCACGAAGAGTTAAAGTAACTCGCCCAAAGTAACACAGCTAGTACATGGTAGAGCCAGGACACACACCCAGGTGGTCTGGCTCTGGAGGCTGCACCTTCCAGGCTATTCTACTTCTCAAAGGGGAGATGAGAATGGAATTTACCTGTGGGCCGCAATTTCCACGCCTGGAAAAGTAACCAAAGGATCACAGCTCCGGGTAGACTGTCAGGACAGTTGTCTGGGACTCTCTACAGGGCCCAGCTGGGCTATGAGCAGAAGCCCTCTGTCTCCTGCTCTCTTCTCCGCACTGTCCTAGGCAATTGAGGAGACTGGTCTCCAGCTTGGAACAAGATACAAGGGGGTCCTGTCTGTCCTGCTGATGTGGCATGACATCACACAGGGAATAAGAACCAGCCTATCTCACTGTGGTTGAAATGTCACAGCTCCTTCTGTCCAGATGGGCAGCCTCTCTGGCAAGGACACTTTGCATGACTGCCCAAGGTGGGTTGGGTCTGGTTCTCCCACTTCCTCAGCCAGTTGCTAACCCACCTAGACATCACAATAGAGTTCAACCCTCCCAGGCCCTTCTCTGAATGACCCTGTTGCCCAGAAGCTTTGGAGACTAGGCAGGGCTAAAAGAAAAATGCCCTGTAAGTTATACAGTCCTTCCCTTTCCTTCTCAGTCCCTCTGAGCTGTCTTTTAAAAAGGAAGACTCACCGGGCTTGGTGGCTCAACCTGTAGTCCCGTGCTTTGGGAGGCTGAGGTGAGTGGATTGCCTGAGTCTGCACGTTCGAGACCCGCCTGGGCAACTTGGTGAGACCTCATCTCTACAATAAATCAAAAAATTAGCCGGGGTGGTAGCACGTGCCTGTAGTTCCAGCTACTTGAAAGGCTGAGGCAGAAGGATCGCTGGAACCCAGCAGGTCGAGGCTGCAGTGGCCAGGAGCGGCCACTGCACTCCAGTCTGGGTGACAGAGTGAGACTCCAACTCAACAACAAAAATAAAATAAAATAAAATAAAAGAAATAAAAAGAAAGGCTCTGGACTTCTAATAGGAGTAAAGAAGAAAATGGTGGCTCACACCTATAATCCCAGCACTTTGGGAGGCTGAGGTAGGAGGACTGCTTGAGCCCAGGAATTTGAGACCAGCCTGGGCAATACAGTGAGACCTCAGCTCTACAAAAATAAAAAAAATTGGCTGGGCGTAGTGGCAAGTGCCTGTAGTTCTAGCTACTAGGGAAGCTGAGGTGGGAGGATCACCTGAACTCAGGAGTTTGAGGTTGCAGGGAGTCATGATTGTGTCACTGCACTCCAGTCTGGATGACAGAGTGAGATCCCCAACTCAAAAAAAAAAAAAAAGACTCTTTGCCAGGGCTAGTTCTTTGGCTTACAAGGTCTGTGTGGTACGCCAGCAGCTGAGGGCAGGCTAGACTGTTCTACATGAGAAAAAATAGATCTGGGAGGAGGGAATGAGGCTGGAGAAAGGGCAGAGAGGATGAGGAACTACAGGAGAAAGAGGATTGGTGGGTGCGGGGGTCTTGTGTGGTACAATTCCCCTTTGCTGCTTCCTCCAGAGACCCTCCAGTAAAGATTCCTTTCCACGGCTTTTAAAGGCCAAGATCTGTGTCTGAGATACCTCCATAGGAGGTGGCCCCAAGGCAGCCTTCCAGGTACCCGCAGGTCAGAATGATGGACCCCGAGAGAGCAGGGGTGGAACACAGCGGGAACAGTCTGTCTTGAGACTAACCAGCAGGCTGCTGGCTGCAGGACTTCATGGAGCAGCCTCCTGATGTCCCCAGTCCCTCAGCTGCTGGCTTCCCTTTTTAGAAAGAGGCAATGTTGAAGGGTTATTTCCCCTCACCTAGGGACCTGGGGTAGGTACCCTAGGCTCGGAGGATTCCCCCAACACCGATAGAGACACTTTTGAAGAGGTGGGTACAGGAGAGGTAGGTCTGGGTCTCTTCCCGGCATTCAATGCTCTGGGCCCGTCCAGCTCCTTTTCTGGCCACCGCCTCCACTTGCCCAACCCTCAGAGAGATCTTTCCTGACTCCTTGGACTAGCTCATGGGCATCCTTGGGCATGGATGGGCATCCCTTCCCCAGCCATGCTCCCCTTGGTCATAGCCCCAGTGTTGCTGTGTCAGTCTGGTGCTTATAGCCACGCTCAGCTCGTTTTGGACTCTGAGTTTTGTACACACTGTGCCTTCCATGGGGAGCATGCCACTCTCCCTTTGAACTCCTCCTGGATCAAGCCCCAGCTCTTTGAAAAAGCCTCCCTAACCACCCGCAGCCTGGAGCCTTGTCTGGCTTTCTCAGCTTTCACACACCGAAGCCACACATCCTCTGCTCTGGCCTGCTGCCTGCCCGCCCAGGGCACAGCCCAGCACAAGGCCAGCCTGGGCTCGCTAAAGTGCTGCCCACTTCTGCTTGCTGGGCCCCCATTCAGCCTTTGACATCTGATGCTCCCTTCTCAGAGAGGTCTTTCCTGACTCCTTGGACTAGTTCATGGGCATCCTTGGGCATGGATGGGCATCCCTTCCCCAGCCATGCTCCCCTTGGTCATAGCCCCAATGTTGCTGTGTCAGTCTGTACGTCTAGCAGCTGGGATCCTGTATGGGGCAGGGCTGGGACTAGTTCTTCTAGAACCCCAGGGCTGAGCACAAGGTGTCAGTAAAGGTTTGCCGAATAAATGGAATATCACTCCCTTCCAGGGAGCTCATAGTCATCCCTCAAAACCCAGCTCAAATGCTCCCTCCCTTCTTCACTCACCCACTTCACCAGTGACTCCAAAGTATGTAGCATACCCCTTGATGACAGTACATGTCACCCTATATTTTTGTGAGCAGCTTAACTCAGTTTCCCCAACTCCCATGGCTGACTGATTCTCAAGGGACAGGCCCAGACCTGTCCATCTCTGTGCCCTCAGGGCTTGGTCCAGAGAAATGGCTCAATAAATAATTGTTGGTGAACTTCTGGGACCTCACGCCATGCTCAGCTGTGCTGAGCTCTGGTCCGCCACATGGTTTGAGATGGGTGGGACCGCCTAGGCCACGGTCCTGACGGCAGACGCGTTAGCCACCCGGGCCCTGAGTGTCCCGCCCTGGCGAACTCAGCGGCCCTTCCTCTGCCACTTGGCGGTGAGCTTCTGTATGAGCGCGTGTGGCCGCTGGCGGAACTTCCTCTGGGTGAAGTAGAAGAGGATGGGGTCCAGCACGCTGTTGGCGCTGGCGAAAGGCCGGGTGCCCTTGTAGGCGGCCGCAAAGGCCTCCAGCACAGGGCAGGAGACGCCCGGCGTGGAGCGCACCGCCAGGTAGGCTGTCTTGGTGACGTGGAAAGGCAGGAAGCTGATGGCAAAGACGGCGGCCACCACCACGGCCATGCGGGCCGCCTTGCCACGCCGCTCCTGGGCCACAGGCCCCGCCGGGCCGTCCTGGCGGCACAGGCGGCGAGCCAGGCAACAGTAGCAGGCCAGCAGTGCGACGAAGGGCAGCAGGAAGCCAATGACCGTGAGGGCCATGCCGTAGGGCATGTAGCGGGTGGCCAGGGCCGGCGGGCTCAAGTCGTAGCAGACCGTGCGGTTACGCTGGATGCCAGTGGCGGCGAAGATAGCCGTGGGCAGGCACTGGGCTGTCACAGCCAGCCACACGGCTGCACACACTAGCCAGGCGGCCCGGCGGCCCCCACGCTTGTGCCAGGGGGCCAGCGGGTGGCAGATGCCCAGGTAGCGCTGGAAGCTGATGCAGGTGAGGAAGAGGATGCTGCCGTGCAGGTTGGCGTAGAAGAGGAAGCGCACCAGGCGGCAGGCGAGGTCGCCGAAGGGCCAGTGGTCGCCCTGGGCATAGTTGTAGATGAGCAGGGGCAGGGAGCAGTCATACAGCAGGTCAGCCAGGGCCAGGTTTAGGGTGTACACGGCCGAGCGGGTCAGGGCCCGGCGGGACGTGTAAATCTGGGCAATGACGCAGACGTTCAGCAGCAGACCAGCCACCAGCACCACCGAATACACAGGCACCAATAGCAGTCGCTTGAAGTTCTCACGGTAGACACAGGTGGTGGGTGGCAAGCTCAGAGCCTGGCCTGTGCCATTGTCCCACTCCATAGCTGCCCAACCGGACGTCCTATGTTCAGAGAGGCTGGGGAAGCAATACACAACCTGTCAGTGACAAGCTCACTCCCCTCCCAATGGGCCCTGTTCCTCCCTGGGCCTTGATCTCCCCATCCGAACACCCACACAGCCCCCACCTCAAGGAAACCTGGGATACATTAAAGCACAAGCTTTTGAGAAATCCAATTCACTTTCTTTCTGTAGTATTCATTTCCCTTCAGCCATCCCAGTGAACTTGTATTCACTCTTCAAAACCCTGGTCATATGACTCCTCGGTTAGTGGAGGTTGGTGGGACTTGGGTTTGAATCTCAACTCTGCTACGTATTAGTGATGTGACCTTGGGGTAGTGATTTACCTTCTTCTTCTTCTTCTTTTTTTTTTTTTTTTAATTTCTTTTTTGAGTTGGAGTCTCACTCTGTCGCCCAGGCTGGAGTGCAGTGGCACACTCCCGGTCAGTGCAGTGGCACACTCCCGGTCACTGCAGCCTAGACCTGCTGGACTCCGGCGATCCTTCCGCCTCAGCCTTCCAAGTAGCTGGAACTACAGGCGCACGCTACCACACCCGGCTAATTTTATTGATTTATTGTAGAGATGAAGTCTCACCAAGTTGCCCAGGCGGGTCTCGAACCCGCAGGCTCCCAAAGCACAGGATTAGAGGCTGAGCCACCAAACCCGGCCTGATTTACCTTCTCTGAGTCTCAGTTTCCCCATCTGAGAAGTGGGGGAATGGTGCACGTGCCTCTCAGAGATGTCATGAGGTTAGAAGCACTAAATCATGCGACCCAGGGCCTCCCCTGGGCTCCCTGAAGGGTGGAGATCGTGGTTGTGGTAGGTCTACATGTCTCTCAGACTGGGACCTTCCTGAGGAGAAGTGCCAGGTCTGGGGTCTCTGTGTTTTAGAACCCAGCTCGGGGTCCTGGGCTGAGAGGGCCTCCTGGCTCCCAGTTCACCAGTGCTCACTGAGGACGGCGTCCACCCCCTCGACCAGAACACCACTTTCCAAGGCCATGGTCCTTCTTTTAGCCGCAGTCTTGTTATCTGTAAAATACGGGAAGGAGGTGATTCAGGACTTCCCAGAGGCCTCTGTGCACTTGACTTGAGCCTTCAAGTAGAGTCCAGTAGAGCTGCTGACACAGCGCCCTCTGGTGGTCATAGTGAAAACAGCTTGAAGGCGCGTAGTGAGCAGCCAAGTCAACTACTGACTTTTCAGCAATGGAAATCCAGGCGCAGTGAGAGGCTGAACCCGACTGCCTGATTCAGAAGAGACAACTTAGCGTTGCCCGTGGACATGGACTGTAGAGGCGATGCGCTCGGCAGGCCTGAGTTCAGACGTGGCTCTCCTGCGTCCATGCAGTACGACCCAGGTCATGTCACTTGTCTTTTCCGGCTCAGTCCTCATTAGTAAAATGAGACGTGGGCTGACATTCAGTAAGTGCTCAGTAACTGCCATGCCATTGTATCCCTAACTTTGTCCCTCCTCTCATCCTTTCAGACTGGGTTTTGGGGGAGCCAGTACAGATGCCTTAAGGGGAGCCCCGGTGAGGTAAGTCTGACTCCAACTTGTCTCTAAATGGACATCTCCACATTGCTGGTGACTAGAGAGTATTTACAACTTGAATCCAATGGACCTGTAAGGCAGAGCCTTTGAGATCATGAGTCTCATCCTCCTCTCTTCCTACTTTACAGATGGGAAAAATTGAGGCCCAGAAAAAATGTGAAGTTCTGCAGATGCACTCAGTGGGTGGTAGAGGATTTGAGACCAAGCCTGTGGGCTCTGGTCCAGATGCGCGGGTTCAAATCCCAGCTCCGCCATGGGTGAACTGTGTGGAATTGGGCACATTACCTAAACTCCATGCCTCGGTTTCCCCATCTGTAAAATGGGATAACACAGCACTGGCCTTGCAAGGTCATTGTGGGGCTCAGTGCCTGGCACAGAGCCATCGTGTGTCAGCTGTTCTTAATATACTGCTCGGTAAGGTTACAGGATTTTTAAAAGTTATATGAGAGCTAAACATATTCCTTCCAACTTAAAATTGGATTTTGATGAAACAGTTTTACCCCAATTTCGGGTGACACAATAATGTGTGACTCTTTAGTCTCATCCCACACCCATATCATCTCTAGTTATCAAAGGTTCTTCGTGGGGCTTCAGCTCATAGGCTGGGAGTGCAGGTGTCAGCTAGGAAAAGGGAGGCAGGTGGGGGAGCCCAGAGGAAGACCTGCGGCAGTCTCCCACAGTGGAGCCAGGAAGCCAAGATCAGTGCAGGCAAGAGAACGTTCGTTCATTCATTCCTTCATTTACTGGTTCTCTCATTCATGCATTTGTTCCCTTGTCTTCACATGCATTTACTGAGTGCTCCCTGCCTGCTGGATACAGAAGGGCACAGCAGAGAGACGGAGATGGAGATACAGCTATGCTAGTCTGAGGGAAGAGACCAGCGTGAGCCACAGGACAAGGGGACTTTCAGAAAAGAACAAAGAATGGAGGAAGACTCAGGTGGCTGAGAAGGATTTCCATAGATGGGGAAGGGGGTAAGGACACCTCAGAAGGGGAGGAGGTTAGGACAAGAAGTATCTGAGAGGAGACCAGTCTGCGAGGGCAGAGGGTTGTGGTAAGGAGGAAAAACTGGGTAGAGGATTGCTGTGTCCCTCAGACCCCACCCCCAGGGATAGCCCTCTGTCTCAGGTGATTGTAGACTGCAGCTGTTTCTGCCCCCCACACCTCTGGTGAGACTGGTCCTCCTGGGACCCTCTCCTCTTCCTCTTGGAAGGAGACAGGGGCTGCAGAAAGGGACCAAGGGAGCTGCCCCACCCTCTGGGCAAAGCTGCAGGGCCACAACAGGAAAGGCAAGCCAGGCTGTTGCCCAGCACTCTCATCTCTGCCTTCTGAGGACCCGGGACTGCTGAGCTGTTCTCCTAGCTCCTGGCAGGGCTGACTGAGGTGGGGGGCTTGCTTGGCTCCTACCTGCAGGAAGCAGCTGATATTGGTTCTTACTCCTGTCACCTGCTCTTGTGTCCTACGTCCTCAACCAGCTCAGACCCTGGCCTCTTCCTGGTTCCAGTTACTCTGCCCACAGTGGGGAGGTTTCTAGCAGGGGGCTCTGGCTACATCCCTCTGATCCTTGGGGAAAAGTTCAAGCTCCTTTCCTGACATTCAAGGCTCCCGCAGAGACCTCTGGCCTCACCTGACGTATCCCAGGTCTTCTCCACCCTGCCTCTCATCCTTGCCGCTTCCTTGCTTGTCACACTGTTCCCAAGATGCAGAGACTGCCACAGACCCAGGAGATCCAGTGTCCCTCTCCGGCCTCCCCATCTCTGCTATTCCCATCACACAAAGTGTCATTCAGCCCATCTCCGTCTGTCAAAACCCTCCGTGTCTCTCTGGCTCCAGATCCCATCTGCTTCCTCTTCTGATTCCCCAGCTGGATGGAAGGCCTTCCTTGCCGCCCCCCCCCCCGGCCCGTGGGCCGCCGTAGGTCAGCACGGGACCCCAGCCTGCCAGCCCCAGTCACAGTTACATGTGTGTATCCACCCCCCCCCCCCCCCCCAAAGC